>CM065122.1:19890000-19985000 GCA_033026305.1 Cirrhinus molitorella
TGATTGGATCTGACTGGTTATGATCATCTGTGATTGGTTAATGCGATAAATCCCACCTCTTGTGTTTTTGCGTGTTCCTCGTTTTGCAATAGATAGATAGATAGATACAGTTCAGGTCAAAAGTTTACACCCTCCTTTCAGAATCTGCAAAATGTTAATTATTTCACCAAAATTAGAGGGATCACACAAAATGCATGTTATTGTTTATTTAGTACTTACCTGAATACGATATTTCACATAAAAGATGTTTACATATAGTCCACAGGAGAAATTAATAGTAGAATTTATAAAAATGACCCCGTTTAAAAGTTTACATCTCCTTGATTCTTAATTCTGTGTTGTTACATGAATGATCTACAGCTGTGTTTTTTCTTTAGTGATAGTTGTTTATGAGTCCCTTGTTTGTCCTGAACAATTAAACTGCCCACTGTTCTTCAGAAAAATCCTTTAGGTCCCACAAATTCTTTGATTTTCCAACCTTTTTGTGTTTTTGAACCCTTTCCAACAATGACTGTATGATTTTGAGATCCATCTTTTCACACTGAGGACAACTGAGGGACTCATATGCAACTATTACAGAAGGTTCAAATGCTCACTGATGCTTCAGAAGAAAACACGATCAATTAAGAGCCGGGGTTTGAAACTTTTAAACAGTGTCATGTTATAAATTCAACTATTATTTTCTCCTGTGGACTATATGTAAACATCTTCTATGTGAACTTATTCCGGTCTGTACTAAATCAACAATAACATGCATTTTGTATGATCCCTTTTATTTTGGTAAAATAATGCAGATTCTGAAAGGGGGATGTAAACTTTTGACCTCAACTGTAGATGGATAGATAAATATTTTTATAACTTAATATAATACACCTATTTTCATAAACATTTTATGAGCTGTGATGAATTGGAATCGGATGGATGGATGGATGGAGGGAGGGGAAGGGTGTATGAACATCATTTACATTTACATTTACATTTAGTCATTTAGCAGACGCTTTTATCCAAAGCGACTTACAATAGAAGCAATCAGAGCAACAAGAGAGCGACAGTGTATAAGTGCTGTGGCAAATTTCAGTTAGATAAACACGATAAGTCTTGCAAGGTTTTTTTTTTTTTTTTTTTTTTTTTAAATATAAATATAGAAAACTGAAAAGAGTAGGAAAGAGCTAGTGTCAATTGGTCAAGTTCTGCCGAAAAAGATGGGTTTTCAGACGTTTTTTGAAGATGGCCAATGACTCAGCTGATCGAATTGGGATGGGTAGGTCATTCCACCAGCTGGGAACAGTCCACAAAAAGGTACGTGAAAGTGATTTTGAGCCTCTTTGGGATGGCACCACAAGGCGTCGTTCATTTGCAGAACGCAAGCTTCTGGAGGGGACATAAGGTTGGATTAGACAGTTTAGGTATTCTGGTGCAGTGCCAGTGGTTGTCTTGTAGGCAAGCACCAGTACCTTGAATTTGATGCGAGCAGCTACTGGCAGCCAATGCAGTCTGATGAAGAGAGGTGTGACATGGGCTTTCTTCGGCTCATTAAAGACCACTCTTGCTGCTGCATTCTGAATCATCTGCAAAGGCTTGGAAGTGCATGCAGGAAGGCCTGCCAAGAGTGCATTACAATAGTCCAGTCTGGAGAGGACAAGAGCTTGGACAAGAAGTTGTGTAGCCTGCTCTGATAGGAAGGATCTGATCTTCCTAATGTTGTACAAGGCAAATCTGCAGGATCGAGCTGTAGCAGCAATATGATCTGTGAAGGTTAACTGGTTGTCCATCACAACTCCAAGATTCCTGGCTGTCCTAGAGGAAGTTATGGTTGATGAATTTAGCTGTATAGAGAAGTTGTGATGAAGCGCGGGGTTGGCTGAGATCACAATCAGTTCAGTCTTAGCAAGGTTGAGCTGAAGATGGTGTTCTTTCATCCAGCCAGAGATGTCGGTCAGACAAGCTGCGATGCGAGCAGGAACCGTGGGGTCATCTGGATGGAAGGAGAAGTAGAGTTGCGTGTCATCAGCGTAGCAGTGATAGGAAAAAGCATGCTTCCGAATGACAGAACCTAACGATGACATGTAGATGGAGAAGAGCAGTGGTCCAAGCACTGAGCCTTGAGGAACTCCAGTAGCAAGAAGTTGTGACTCAGAAACTTCACTCCTCCAAGCCACCTTGAAGGACCTACCTGAGAGGTAAGACTTGAACCATTGGAGTGCGGTTCCTGAGACGCCCATCTTCATGAGGGTGGACAGGAGGATCTGGTGGTTGACTGTGTCAAATGCAGCAGACAGATCCAGTAAAATGAGTACTGAGGATTTGGATGCTGCTCTTGCCAATCTTAGGGCTTCAGTGACTGAGAGCAGGGCAGTCTCAGTTGAGTGGCCACTTTTGAAGCCGGACTGGTTTATGTCCAGGAGATGGTTCTGTGCAAGAAAGATAGAGAGTTGGTTGAATACTACTCGCTCAAGTGTCTTAGCGATGAATGGGAGAAGGGATACTGGTCTGTAGTTTTCTAAAAGTGCTGGATTTAGAGTGGGTTTCTTAAGCAGTGGTATGACCCGAGCCTGCTTAAATGCTGTAGGAAATGTGCCAGTGTGGAGCGAGGTGTTTATGATGTGAGTAAGTGCTGGTATAACAGAGGTAGAAATGGCTTGGAGAATGTGAGTGGCATCATTAATAGCAAGAATAGCTGATCAGCACATGTGGAGGACTCTTCTAAATGATCTGTTCCTGTCAGTTCCAGGCACATCATGCGGTGTGCAAAATGTGTCATTTGAACTACTAACTCTCAAATAACCAGAAGCACAAATCATTGTAGAATTTCATCCATAAAAGCTTGAACACTCAGAGGCACAGTGAAATGTTAAACAAGCCTGGAAGAGCGGAAATTGACAGAGGTCAGGTTGGGTCTGGACAAGGTGACATCTGGGTGAGGTCTGACTCCAATTCTGATTATGGCAGAGAATAAATATTTTAATGGTAGTGCAAGGTTGTGCCCTATCTTGACACTATGTTGGGCTGAAATTGTTGGAAGAAATGCCAAAGCTAGATGTTAAAGGTTATTGCATTGCAAGAAACTGTAAGTGCTCACAGTCTCATCCTGTGTAGTGTGTCATTCTCTTACTGGAGGGCTTTTGTTTTATACCATCTCCAATCTCCACCCGAAAGCTTGTTCACAACATGTCTGGATGTTTTATTATACTCTACGCCTACCTCATGGCCAGCCTCAACAATCCATGCATAGAGGTTAAAAAAGCTCACTTGTCCCCATTTGCTGCCGTTTGGGTGGGAAATGATTATCCATTCCCACCTACGCTCAGAGTCGAACTGTATCAGTGCCCATTCCGGGCAGTGCTGAGACTCATTGACTGCGCCCTCAGCTTTTTCTTCAAACAGCTGCATTGCAGGAGATAAGTGCTATGAAGCTAACATGTGAGGGAGGATTTTGCAACCACTTGTTTCGCATCCATAGCTGCGACGCTTATGGTGCAAACAATGTGTCTTCAGAGATCAAAGGAACAACTGCTATGCTTTGATCCATTTGTTTACCTATAATATGCAGCAAGTAATGTAAGTGTGTTGCGTTTTCTATAGGTCAGTCAGCTAAAATGCTCACATCAGTTGGTGGCTATTACAAATTTTGCATTTCAAAAAACATGCAGGAAATTTCCTACCCTTTCTTTTTCTTCAGAACCAACTTACTGGCAAATATTTGCTTTGCATATATGCTTTCTGCTTCATATCAAGAATCTTTGCAAAGACGTTTCATGGTAGACACCAGGCATGCATTTATTTTTTCATTTTTTTTTAAAGCCAAGGAGCACATTACTACTACTGCTTCTACTACTACTGACAATATTGGCATAAGTTGATATGCACAGCAAATTCCGATGATATAGACCATATTATTTTTTGTACAAGAGGTTATTATATTTTGACAGATTTAACCAATATTGTGAATATTGAGCTTTTAATTTGGACATAATGTTTGCTAATGTCTATGCTTAGTATACAACGGTTATACTACATTGTGGGTGGATTTAGAATGACTCACAGTGTGTTTGGAATTGCATTATCAGTTTATGTTATTTTTGGCCATTTTGTCTATTCTAAGTCTTAAATTATTAACATTGTGTGACCAAGAGTACTATGACAGAAATTATGATAATACAAATTACTTTCAACCCATTATGCTTCCTTCAGTATTGTGTGAATAGAAGGGAAGATTGCCCTTTTTTTTCCACTTGTAGCATTTTTTTTTTCATCATTTATAATAACAGGGATCTGCATCAGGCGACAAGAACAGGAAATTTTCCAGTCATTCATTAAAAATAATTGGAAAGTGTAGTTTTTGGTTATTTAAAGATGATGATTTAAAAAAAAAATCTTAAAGGATTAGTTCACTTCTAGCATAAAATTTCCTGATAATTTACTCACCCCCATGTCATCCAAGATGTTCATGCCTTTGTATTCAGTCGAAAAGGAAATTAAGGTTTTTGAGTTTTTTTCTCCATATAGTGAACTTCAGTGGGAGCCAATGGGTTGAAGGTCCAAAATGTAGTTTCAGCACAGCTTCAAAGGGCCCTTCATGATTGATCATTTTGAGAAAAAAAAAAAAAAAAGAATATACATTTTAACCACAAATGCTCGTCTTCCACCAGCTCGATTTCACACATTATGTGGTCACATTGGAAAGGTCACGCATGATGTAGGCGGCGATAGCGACCCAGTGTTTACAAAGCACAGGTAAAATGATGGGAAAATGAGATGGAATTTTTCACAGATGAAGTACATAGACGGAAATCTTGATGAGGTTGAGGTTGCATACGCACATTGCAGAGCTAATGCAAGATGAGCATTTTTGAGCATATTTTTTTAAATGACCAATCATTTAGCTGGATAAGACTACTATTCTAAGGCTTTGAAACTGCAATTTGGACCTTAAACACGTTGGACCCCATTGAAGTCCACTGTATGAAGAAAAATCTTGGAATGTTTTCCTCAAAAACCCTACATTCTTTCCGACTGAAAACAGAAAGACATGAACATCTTGGATGACATGGGAGTGAGTAAAATATCAGGAAAGGGTTTCAGTAAATACTGCTGTTTCAGTATCTTTTTTGTTGACTTTTAGGTCCTGTTTTTCCAGTAGCACCTTGTTGATTTCATTTAATTTCTATAACATTTTTACTTCTATAGAAACCTCCCTACTGCTTCACTGTGGTGGTCTGCAGTAGGCTTTATGTTTTCAATCAGTGCTGTGAAAAGAGGGCAGAGATTTCAAAGAGTACATTGTCAGCAGAGAGACAGGGAAAAGACAGAACAAAAGTTTTAGGTGTTCAGGTGAGCCGTTCAGATCCTCCAGGTGTATTGACAACATAATCTGCACCTTGCTTTTCTCCGGCGCCTCTTTGATCATATGTCAGAAGCTGTGAAGCTCTCACGGTTAGCCCTAGTTTCTGGCACTTTCATGTGTATGGAGTTGATGCGTCTGTTATTGTCCATGCTTAGAATAGAAGCCCTTTCACTGGGTTGTTCCTCCCAAATGCACTCCTTTGGGAGGAAAAGTAAGAACAGAGAGTAATAGTTAACCCAAAAATTACAAGTCTGTGATGATTTAATAACCTCTTGTTGTTCCAAACTTGTATAACTAACCAAAATTTTCCTACAGCTCTTTTCCTTACAGTTACATAGGGGAAGTTTTAAATATGCATAAAAAATGTATGTATGTATGTATGTATGACTCATACACTGCATTCCAAATCTTAAAAGCCATACAAGCTTTGATGTCTTTTATTCCACCATAGCTCTCTAATCTTATCTAAGCATACACATATTTAAACTTGCTACATCACATGCAAAAGTGCAAATTAAAAGTGCAAACTCCTTTGTTCCTCACACAAAGGTATCATGTCTTGGAAAAAACATCCTTTTGTGTTCTTTTGAAGACAGTCATACAAGTTTGGAACAATGTAGGAATAAATAAAAGAAAACTAGAGCTGTTCCTTTAAAAAAAGTAACACAGATTAAACCACCAACAAAACATTCTCACTCATAAGCTGCAATGTTTATCTCTCTCTCTCTGTGCAGGTTGAATATGGAGCTCATGTTGGCAAAGAAACTGTAATTATAGCTGCTTTTGCATATTATAGGCACTAATTACAGTTTATTCAAATCACTTGTGACAGATAATGTTTTGATGAGTCAAGAAATGCTGCGCTGCATTCATAGTTATTTTAGTAAATGGAAACTCAGACATTAAAATCATTGATGGCCCTCTAAATAGAATCAGACATTTTTATGTTATGAATATACAGGACTAGGCAAAGACAAACATAAAACAGTGTATTACACTACATTGTGCAAATCAGAAAGAAGAAATGATGAGATTAAATGGTGAGAAAATGTAGACATTTCGTAGTCTGTTGCTTGTCATTTTTTCTCAAGTATAGACAAATAGACCCCAGTAATTGCACATCTCCCCCAGCGTTTCTGAAGAAAGTGTCACAAATTATGCTCAGTTTTGCAAAGACATCAGCCTTCTATCAAAAGTTTGCAGTTTCAATATAAATTCCGTAAATTTTAAAAATTTCTCAAGCAAATATTATCAAAGACTAAACTGTGTAAGCTAGTGTAAGTAATTTTAGACTCTCACTTCTTGTCAACAGTCTGAATTTATGTCTGTTTGTATTTCATGGGAAACGTCTGAGACTGAATGTAAATGAGAAGAGCTATGAAAGACAAACAGCTGAGCAATACAGTTCAAAGTAATAAAAGTATTAAAACTGTTCTTACATGTAATACTTTTACCTCTCATATTTGAATATACACTATAATATACACCTTTCAAATGTTTGAAGCCTTGTATGCACATCAACGCTGCATTTATTAGGTCAGAAATACAGTAAAACGGCAATATTGGAAAATATTACATTAAAATACAATAAAATAACTAACTTATTGTCCGTTTGTAACAAACTGGACGAAGACAGGTGGATCCAAATGCAAGCTTTATTAACAGGAATCGTGGTCGTACGGGCAGGGTCAAACAGGAGAAGACAGGGACAACGAAGGACAAACAAAGAGACGTCAATATCCGAGTGTGGGGGTCTAGGGCCGGCAGCGAGCAAAGAGTAATCCAAGGGCAGGCAAGGGGTCGATAGGTGGGCGGAGAACAGTCACGGGAACCAGGAACAAAGGAGATCGGCAACGGGAAAGCTAACCAGGGAAATAAACGCTCGGAATTGACAGTATTGACTATACAAAACTTTGCAATCTGACTGTGGGAGAACCGGTCTATTTATACTGTGAGAGTGAACTATGATGGCGGACTAAGGTGAAAGATGGAAAGATGGTCAATAATACATTGAAGTCTCCCTCTAAAGGTGAACGGAGGGAGCCATAGCAGCACAGTTCGTGACACCGTTGTTATCAAACAATCATATTTATATCCCTATATCCACACTTAAAGTGTAAAGTGAAAGCTGAGCTAAAAAGACATGATTCGATCAGTAGTTGCTGTTGCAGACATCATTATTATTGATCACTCAGTATTAGGGATTTGAAGAAACTCCTAATTCTAGGTATTAAACTAGTGGGGAACTTATCCAGGACCATTTGTGCTCAGTGATACATCAAATGGTGCAGCTTGTTGAGAAGAGGTGTGCTATTACCTTCCTACGTGATTGGACTCGAAAAGTTAGAAAATCCCATGGACGTACAATGAAGGGACCAAGCCATATCTAGGGACCAGAATATCATTGCAGTGGGCCTTTTTGAAACTTTTGGACCAGTCTGCAGCCCCCTTATGACGTTTAGATGGACAGATATTCTCATTACAAAGTGTCTGAGTTTGATCTGCTATTTTATTGATAATTTGCTTGAGAGATTTCGCACAAACAGATACGAAATTGGCAAAAAGGCACGAGAGGTGGGAGTGCTGCTGTGATTGACTGATTATGCTGTCCAGCCACTAACACTCAACTGTCATGTTTAAAGCTGTTCCACAAATCAGCCTGAATGGGTCAGGCTTGGTAATGGATGGAGTAATTACTAAGTAAACAACTCACCCACTTGCACATTGCCACTTTCGGTCACATTTGAATCGAAATTAAGAGATTATCGGGGAGTGAGCCGGTTTGAGTGACCACTCAGCTCTGTTGAATTAAAGCTGCACCTCGTAGCCTCTGTACTTTCATGACAATTTTGTGTTTTCCAAACATTTGTGGACTAATAATGGAGCAGCAGTGAGAAAAGATCATTCTGTTACATTGCATTGTACATTACTCGATTAGACTTTTATGTGACTTAATTTTAATAAATAATATGTTATTATGACATTGGGACTAACTATTGCCTGCTTGTCATAGTGTCACACCTTGTTTACAACAGGCATTGTGGCAGCAGCATGAGGCTGTCTACACTAAACACTTAAAAGCAACCGTTGCAAATGCACTTGGGCAGCAGTTTACTTTCATTAACTTGTTCATTGACGTTGAAGCTTCCAGTGTAGACAGAATGGCTGTTTTTAATGGGTTCAATTGGTTTCTAAAGAACCTGGTGCACATGATGTTTCCTTTGTCTTTAATCCATATATTTGTGTCAAGCTATAGGTGTGCATAGATCCCAGCTCTTCAGATTTTTAGGTTTAAAATTTTTGCAAACCGACAACATACAGTAGACAATTAAAACAAGATGAACACACTCAAAAGTATGACACTGTGTTACTACCACCTTAATAAATAAAAAAATCTACAATTACGAGATTAAAGTCTTAATATTTCTAGAATAAAGTCACAATTCTGAGAATAAAGTCAAAAGTATGAGAATAAAGTAGAAATGTTTTGATAATAAGGTCAAAATTAATTACAAGTGTTTCGAGAATAAAGCTGAAATGTTTAGAGAATAAAGTCAAAATATTTTGAGAATAAAGTCAAAATTCCGAGAATTAATTCGTAGCAATTACAAGATTAAAGTTGTAATATTTTGAGAGTATATTCTAGCCTATTACATTTGCACATGATCCAGAATGGGAGCACCGGAGAATATTCCAAAGTCTCAGCTTTCAAAATCTATCAGTGTTATAGTGAAATGCAAACAATAAGTCTATTACAATAATGTATTTTAATGCTCTTTAATGTGGCTGTATTCGACCTAAGTTTAAGCAGCATGTGAATCAGTCATCTTTCCGATTACAATGAGACGTTAGTTTCATTAAATTAGGCTATACAGTTTTTTTTATTTCTTCTAATGTTCCTTTACATTTATATCGTGCTATAAACTTGAAATACTTATTTTCAGTGATTCAAATATTATAGCCTATTGTGAATGAAAATATACCTCCGAATAGACAACAATATAAATTGTTAAAGAGTTGGACTTCAAACTTTAGAATGTTTTATTGTTGTTTTTAATTAAACACGTGAGGAATAAAAGATTGGATGCCACAGACATTTTGCGGAGTAGGTGGTAGAATTTTCACAAAGAAAACTATATAATTTAATTGAACGAATGACTCATTATAATCGAAAAGACGACTGATTCACATAAATTCAGTGGTCTGTCGCCACATTAAAGAGCATATAAAAACACATTATTGCAAGACAAATTGTTTGTATTTTGAAAGCTGTGATTTTGTTTTATATTAAAAGTATCAAAAGCACAAAGCTTATTGCTATTATTGGGTAGCTGGTGCACTAAAAATTGGCCTAATGAGTGCAATCATACTGTCCCTGCAAGTGTCACACATAATATGATTTCTGTTAGGAATCCCACATATATTCAAATAAATTCTGGTGGCCTGGCAACTTCTCCTGGTGCATGCAATATTTAGCACTGTGCAAGAATGCGTTCCAGAAATCAAGAGATGGTTACATCATCCTGCTTAAATTGAAACTGCCTATTCTTGCGCTTTCTAATCATTATGTTATATTAGTTGTTTTGCGGGAGTCCCGCAAATAATTTTATTTTCCCACTTCCCACAAACACACAAGGCTCTACCCGCCAGCTCCTGCACTCGCCCATCAAGTTTTGTCCCACGCTGCACTCTGTTGTGTCGGGTCTCACGGGAGTGCAGGTCTCTAATTTGCATGCACAGGCTATACTCTCAAAATATTATAACTTTAATTGCTAAGATTGAATTCTCGTAAATTTGAATTCTTGAAACATTTTGGCTTTATTCTTGAAACCTTTCAACGTTATTCTCGAAATATTTTGGCTTTATTCTCAAAATTGTAACTTTATTCTCAAAACATTTTGATTTTATTCTCTAAATATTACAACTTTAATCTCAGAATTTTAGATTTTAATTTTTTTACGTGGCACTAAAATGGTGTTGTACAAAAGAGATATAGTACACAAATATCTGAACCCCAACAAAACAGAAAACCAGACTAAAAAGAAGTTCCAGGATCTAAACATGATGCATCAGTCATTACATCACATGGACAAAAGAGTGTGTGGCTAAGAAGACAAGACAATACATGCGGGTCAAGGTTTTGTCTAGAGTTGGGGTACTCGGACTTGTACTCGGACTCGAGCCTTTCGGACTCGGAAAATATTGCCGAGTCCAACCGAGTCCATGCAGGGACAGTATACGGAAATGTAATTGACTCATGCATTATTACAAATGTGACATTCAGTATTCTTTATTGTTTTTAAGTCTTGCCAGTACGTAAAAGCCGGCCAGAATCGGAATGCAAAAAAAAATGTTATATAATACTGTCATCAAAGACCCGGCTGAAGCTGAACGCAGACGCTTAAACGGACAGATTAATGGATGAACTTGTCGATTGCTTTTAAAACATAAATTTGATTTAAACAATAGGTCTACATAATTTCCACATATGCAGTTCATAGGAAATGTATTTTATTAGCCCTGCAGCATGAAATATTATATCCTATAACATTTTACATTTAGGCCTACCTATTTTATCTCACAATTCAGATTTTTATTTAGTTTTCGTCGTATTTCGGACTTTATATCTCAATTTAACTGAACAATATAAAGTTTGTCATTTCTGAGTGGAAAAAAGACAAAATTGTGGGATATAAACTCTTAAATTTTTAATGATTTAAGCCGAGGAGAAAAAAAGGAAAATTGCACGTTGATTTTTCTTATCAAAATTGTGAGATAGCCTATAATCTTGGAACTGCGAAAATAAATTCAAAATATTGAAATACAAACTCAAATGTAGCCCTACCTTTTTTAAATTATTCTTTTATTCTAGGGATGTGCAATTAATCGAAATTTAATTCCGATTTCGGATTCTAACGATTCTGAAAATACCATAATCGAGATAAACCATAATTGCTCCCGATTCCGCCCCCTTTGTTGCGCATTTGCTCCTCAATAAAAGCCTAATTTCACATGCAAATCAGTAGAATCATGTAAGGTGACTTGCATAAAAAGAGAATTAGAGAAAAGAGAATTTGCGCTGTTCTGTGTATGCATTCAGAGATAGAACAGAACACGGACAGCTATTTAAACAGTTCAGTTTTGTGTGTAATGGAAAATGTGATTAGGTATTTTGTTTCGTTTTTTTATCAAGTTAATTTGGAAAGTTGTTGTGAGGATTTTTTGTTTGTTAAATATAGGCTAAGTTTAGTTTTTTTAAGTACAAACATCCGCCAACGGAAGACTCTTCAGATTCTGTTTAAACAATTTGCCTACAAATCATCCCGACTTGACTAAAATAAAATCTATAGGCCTAGATATAAATCCGTTTATGCGGAGAGTAGATGCTAAAGCCATATTGCAGGTGGAGGCGCCAGCGCCATTGCTTGCATTTTTTTTTCCAGTGGAAACAATTAAAAATTTTCCATGATAGACGTGATAATACAAAGCTTTAAATTATTGCTTAACGAAATAAACCAAATCAAAAACAAAAACGTTTTAATAATGTAGCTAATCCGGAAATATGGCTGAGGCACAAAACGCTAAATCCGAGCCGCTCCCGAAAGCGAAAGCGAAAGTGAAGTCTGACTATATTAAAGTGTCAATTTTTTTTATCACCATAATTGATGGATGTCTAATTAATGGAAAATACAAAAATAAGGAGAAGCCTAAAACAGCGATGCCCGACCCGCATCTGAACTATTGCGTGACTAAGCCCGGTCCTTGAGGCATAAAAAAGGGACTGAAATGCAGGGCTCTAATCAATCAAATGAAGTTCTGAACCCACTCATACTCCTGTTAAATAGTCCTGATTACAATATTGACCAAAATAATTCTGATTATGATTTTTTGCCGTAATCGTGCAGCCCTGTTTTATTCCATGGCTTTCATTCTACTTGAAAACTGTCAGATAAGCTCCGCCCACAAAATCTTCATCGTTTGCAAACACCAAATTGATATTCCTTACATAACAAACTTTATTAACTATAAATGCATTAAAAAATACAATGGTTTTATAAATATAAATAAAACGGTTGTGAGTTATGGAAAGAATGCAGGCCTCATTTTCATCCAAGAAAAAAAAAAAAGTAAAATGCCATCTACTCTGTCTATGGTCTAACCATTCATCATATAAAACCCAAAACACACAGTCATAATCAGAGATATGAGGTGCATTTTCTGCTCTTTAGGTCCCATTCACCAAGTTACCTACCCAGCCCCTAGCCCCACCCTTAAATGTGTATATTCACTATATAACAACAACAACAACAACTAGGCTATATAACAAAAAAAAAAAGTCCTGCCCTATAATTTTTCACAAATAACTTCTGTTACATGCCTTTTTTTCTAGTTATAAAGTTTAAACAATGTTAAGATGCCAAAAAACAGTAGTGTTTCATTGGACTCGGACTCGACTCGGACTCGGCCCTTTGGGACTCGGACTTGAGTCCGACTCGGCCTATTTTGGACTCGGACTTGTCTCGGACTCGACTGGTCAAGGACTCGGACTCGACTTGGACTCGACTTAGGTGGACTCGAACCCAACACTAGTTTTGTCACCATACTAAGAATAACCTTGACTAAAGTGACAGAACCCTGACACTCTTGATGAGCGACACCTGCATGTCACTCTGCTCTTGAGAATATATTAAATTATATATATATATATATATATATATATATATATATATATATATATATATATATATATATATATATATATATATATAGGGCCGAAACAATCCTACAGGCAAAGACACATACTTTTTGGCAGATCCAGGCACGTTTCAGAGGTTAGAGAGGTTTGAGAGATGTGACGCGAGACAAACCAACTGGGCCTAGTCTTTAACTTGACTCCTTATCTACAGGCTGCTTCTGAAGTGTCCAAGAGTCCCACTCCAATTCCTAATCTTTTTCAGGTGAAGATTGAACTGTTCCACAGGTAACAAGCAGCTTCCTGTGCTGTAGCTACTGTACTTTTCTGTCTTCACTTTCTTCACTGTTATCTGTTCAACAGTGAGTGCAGCAGTGCAACAATTATAAACAGTAAACTGATAAATTGATTAACAGTGGGGATTGACTGAACCACTTTGCAACTTCAGTGATCTTCACATTAGATTTCTATCGATAATATAACACATTTTGACTGAGTCTTTAATGATAGTGAGAAAGTGCTTTCTTTATTTAAAAGTGCTTTTCTTTTTTTTTTTTTTTTTTTTTCTTTTATTTTGTGTAGGTTTCATTTGTTAAAAGTGGCTGTTGCTTGTTGTTGGACCTTTTAGTCCACAAATATGTAGGCTTTCCATTGATGTATGGTATGGTAGGATAGAGGCTGAGATACAATTATTTGAAAATCTGGAATCTGAAGGTGCAAAAAAATCTAAATATTGAAAAATTGTCCAAATGAAGTTCTTAGCAATGATCTAAGAACCTAATTTTCTTAAGGTTTTTGGCATAAAAGAACAATGAATCAGGGACGTGCACAGACATTTTGAGGGGCAGGGGCTCAAGTGGAAAAAGGGCACTCTGTTTTTTTTTTTTTTTCTAAACTAAATGTTAAATATATTAACACAACTCTGACTTACTTTCCCATTTATTTTAATACCACTACACTCACCAAAAATTGTTTCACATTGTTTTTTTTGTTTTTTTGTTTTTTTTCAACAGATAACTGTTGAAACTGTTGAAAAAATAATTAGTTTAAATAGGGATCATCTGCTTTAGCATTCACAAATTTTATCACAAGAACCGGCAACAATAAAGAAAACTAAGCCACAATGTGCATGTTTTCTATGTTAGTATATATTTAGATTCTGATGACCTTATTAATTTTACTGTTTTTAGATGTTGTTCTCCATTAGCCTGTATGCCCATGATATATTGCCTTAGCTAAACTAATAATATAATAATAAATACATCGATATCCCAAAAACTGCAACTTCCCTCTTTATTAACTTTCTAAACTGTCAAATTAAGTGGAAAAGGCAAATCCAAAGACGCTTACAATAACTGGATCTGGCAACACAGCTGCGCCCGCGCCCGCACCCGCACCCCCACTTACAACTCTCTCAAGCCTCGTTTACTCCGCTAGCGTTCATTCTTGGAAAGTGGCCGAACTTTATGTAGACCCTCATAAGAGGAGTTTTAAAAATTAAAAATGTGACCTCAAATCAACTCGCTTTGCATTTTGTTTATTGGATAATTAGTAAATTCATCACCACTCACCTCCACACCAAGACCATCAAGTAGGTTAACATACCAACACATGCCTTCTCGAAAATCTACTGATGATGATCGTAAAATCCGTCAGATGCAAGAAGCAATGGAGCAACAGTAACGAGTCACACGTGCACATACTATGGCAATATCAACGCTAATGCTTATGTTGCGTTGTTATGGCAAAGGCTTGTTCAATTGCATTAACCCATAGGGGGATTATCCAAACTTCGTTTCGAGTTATATTCTTTACTATTTTATACACGTTCTCATATTATTTATGATTCAAATGCATATTATCGACCACAATATTTTTGTTGAGAAATATTAAGAGGGGGCACTTTTAATTACTTTTGGAAAAAGGGCGGGGGCTCAAGCCCCCAAAGCCCTCCCCTCTGCACATGCGTGCAATGTATAATTTTGACCCATACAATGTATTGTTGACTAATGCTACAAATATACCATTGTGACTGGTTTTGTGGTCCAAGGATCACAAACGTTAGGTAACTATTTAAATACTTTATACCAGGGGTCTCCAACCTTTTTTTCATTCGAGAGCTACTTTTTAAAAAGAAAAGAAAAAGAAAGTGTCTGAGAGCTACCCATGTTATACAATACTTAAATCTCTGAAATAGGCCTAATGTATATATATCCAAACTGTTATGCATGGTATAACATGGTATAATATGTTAAAATGGTCTGGAAGTTTTCAAAAGTATACATGCACTTAGTCATTTTACCAAATTTTACAACAAAAGTAGCAGCACTATGCACTTTTGGTTTGCATAAACATTAAAAACAATAGCTGGATTTTAAACAAACAAAAAAAGGAACACGTTATACTTAGATAAGTTTTGGCAAAAAAAAAAAAAATTATAACGGGATAAACCTCACATTTAAGTCTTTAAATCATTTTGTATGAAAGAACAAGTCAGTATGATCAATTATATTGGTATATTCCACCGTATATGCTCCAAACAGTTGTACATAAGATATGCTTTCTAAAAACAGATAATATGAAATTGTAAAATCCACTGACAGAAGGTGGTGCGTTTCCCCAGTAACCGCTGTAAACAAAGCAGTGCTGAATTTATTAGCTCTGTTTCATTGCACATTACAGGGTGGGAAGATAAAAAGAAATGGCAACGAAACTTTTCTGAAGACAGGTGGTTCCTCCTTAATCATACAATTAATTAAATAATATTTCATATAATTTCTCACAGTAGTCTGCCTTTTGTCATAATTTCACACATAACGAAACCTAATCTGTGCATTTTGACGGGTTGCTGTGAATCCCTCTAGATTCCTGTGTGTGTATAATATGAGACTAGTTTTACTCAAATTAAACGGTAAAATGCTCATAAAATGCTTAAGCAACTCTCAGAGCAATTCTGGAGATGTTGTTCATGTATTTGTGTCCTCATTTAGTGAAATGACAGACGCTGAAATCACTGCGCGCTTATGTTTGTAGTAAACGAACAGTGCGTCTGTGTGTTCATTCATTCATTTAGACCAGGAGACCTGCAGAACATATTGGATTTATATTTAAATAGTCGAGATATAATTTGTGACATTGTGCGTTAAACTGTAAATTCCGATTTTATGACTGGATTCCGCGATTCCGTCGCGTTTTCAGCATCTCGTAAATTATAGGGACTTAGTCTTGGTGAGCTACCTCAAATCAGGCCGCTAGCTACTGGTAGTGTTGGAGACCCCTGCTTTATACAGTAAAATCCAAATTTGCTTTTTTACTTCAGTGTGGTCAGTTTTTCTGACATTAATCTCTTGCCAAAATAGACCTCTCAAATACTTCACTTTATGCCAACCCCACAAACAAAAACGATTTATTACATGCCAAGAGTTTCCATTCAATACTTTTGAAACACGCTACATCCTTTAGCAAAGTCAAAAGATGTTGGACCATCAGAAGACGTGATTGTGTAGCCAAATATTTATATGATCAGTTAATTCAAAGAGAATATAAATAAATGAATCAAACGCGCTCTTTTGATTTTCATCAAAAAGCCCCCCCGATTTATAATTAACACAACCCTACAACCCAGAAAATCATGTACCCGGCATGCTTAGAAAGTCTTTCAATACTCCTTGAAAAAGATCCCAGGCTTCATGACTTTATGAGGTTGCCTGAGAGAATACCAACAGTGTGTGGCAGAGTCAAGGCAGTGGGTGGCTAGTGTTTAAGAAGCCTGAAAATAAGACTTTTATGGTTTGTTTAGTGTTTCTTGGTCACTACATTATTCCTATCATATCCCTTTGTGTTTTGATTCCAAGATATTTTCAACCTTACAATTATGCCTGAAATAAATAGCTCATCATGACAGAGAGAAATAACCATCATTATTAAGCTCTGATAATGTTTTGATGTTGGATGTGAAATCCCTTTTAATTCAGTTCATTGGTTTGGAAATGCTTTATGGCCATTAACCACACAGATCTGTCATGGTAGTGGGCTAATAGCTTCATTAAAATGTAGCTCTCCAACCGCAGCATACAGCCAGTCAGCTGACTGTAGTGAGAGGTTGTCATTTTGTCACACTTCTACTGTTTCTGTCATTTGACACTGACAGTGTGTCATTTTAAAAGTTAAAAAGTTAGTGAGCTAATTATTCTAAAGAGATTTCATGACAATGAGTACTTTTGTTGAATATAACAGAGCAGACTTAAAGCTGACAGTTCACCTTTCTTTGTTCTGTGGAGCATAAAAGATTTTTTTAGTCAATGGGGTCCAATTCTGTTTTGATCTTCAAAAGGTGAAACATTCATTATAATATGCTTCACAGAAGGTCACACAGATTTATAATATTACAGAGGGTGAGTAAATGGAATTTTCATTTTTGATATAAAGATATTGCTTTAATTAAAAGGATTAGTTCACTTCCAGAATAAAAATATCCTGATAATTTACTCACCCCCATGTCATTCAAGATGTTCAAATGACTGATAATTTACCATATAAGAACCTTATTCCTAGGCTTGGATCATGTAGAGTAAAGCCCTACGTGGAACTGTTTTCTTAAACCCGCACCCGCCCACTCCCATTTAATTTTTGACCAGGACCACCCGCTCCCGCAACCTGTGTGTTCCACTCCCGCAATGTTTGCGTCTACTCCCACCCGATCCTGCGGACTTTCTCTCAGAGCTTATGAAAAATGTACACAAATACTCAGACTAGATACTCATCCAGAATAACAGACTTTAAACATGATTGAGTTTAAATAAGATGAAGTAACGCTAAACCAAATGACCACACATGACAAAAACAGTTTTTTTTTATTAGCGTTATAAAACATTATTAGTTTAAACAAAAACTAGCGGTACCTCAGTTTTTAAACATACTACATGATACACAGGCACCAAACAATTAAATAAACAAACAGTTTATGTAAATAAGCCAAAGTGCAATATGAAATAACTTTAACTTATTAAATAAATAAACACTGAACTTAGAAAAAAGATAAAAAAAAAAACTAGATATAATTTAAACAAATTAAATGCAAAACGAAAAAATAAAAAATAAAATAAATACAATGCAAAAAAATCTCATAGAGGCAGAGGCACAGCAGCGACTGCATTCTTGGGGATCGCAAATGGATCTAATTGAAGGAATGGAGATGGGCTTGTCCCTTTCTTCATCCTCCCCAACCAGATCCAGCGCTCCCTCTGGGTCAGAAGCCTGTTACATCTACCCCCCCCTCCCCCAGGCGAGCGCTTCTGCCAGAACCTATAGCAGAGCTGGGATGTCTCTGAGGATGTCTCTAGTTCCACCAGAGAAAAAGGTTACGGAATAGTCAACGGGGTTCTTCCCACACTTGTGGGTCCCGAGCAGGCTCTGGTTCTAGAACAAGAAGTAAACTCTCTCCTGAGGAAGGAGGCCATCAAGGTGGTCCCTCCTCACGACAGGTACGTCTGTCTCCTGCTCGGATCGAGTCGATCCTCACGGCAGTCAAGAGAGTCAAGATAGGCCAATCACTCACTGTGAAACAGTTCCAGATACTGTTGGGTCTGATGGCAGCTGCGTCCAACGTCATACCTTTTTGCCTGCTGTACATGAGTGGTGGCTCAGGACCAAGGGGTTCTCCCCCCGAGGGGCAACCCCCTCCACATGACCAAGGTCACACGGTGATGCCTACGTGCCTTAGACATGTGGAGGAAACCTTGGTTCCTATCTCAGGGCCCAGTGCTGGGGGCTCCTGGTCATCGCGTAAGTTAACAATGGTTGCGTCCCTCACCAGTTGTGGACGCCCAGCCCGCAGTCTGTGGAGTGGTCACCATCTCAGGTGGCACAATAACTGCCTGGAAATGCTGGCCGTGTTTCAAGCTTTAAAACACTTTCTCCCAGACCTGGGGGATCGCCATGTGTTGGTGCGCACCGACAACACAGTGGTGGTCTTTTACATCAACCACCAGGGAGGTCTGCGTTTGCGCCCCTTAAACTGGCGCACCAGATCCTTGTGTGGGCCCAGGGGAAATTCCTCTCACTGAGAGCAGTGCACATCCCTGGGCATCTCAATGTGGGAGCAGAGACAGGGGCCGAGGCCCGGGGAATGGAGACTTCACCCCGAGGTGGTGGAGCTTTGGTTGAGTCATCCAGCTCCCCTCGGACTCGATGCACCTTGAGGGTTTATGTGGCGGCCATAGGTACTTCCCACGCCCCTCTCTGTGATTCTTCTTTGGGCATACACCCTTTAATTTCATGTTTCTGTCGTGGTGCCCGGAGGCTGAGGCCGACGGTGCACTCTCGCGTCCCTACGTGGGACCTGGCTGTGGTGTTAGAGGCTCTTTGTAAACCTCCTTTCGAGCCTCTTGAGGAGATTTCTGATAAGGTTCTTTCCCTTAAAACTGCTTTCCTTCTTGCCATTACACCTCTAAAAAGAGTTAGCGACTTACAGGTCCTTTCTGTGGCCCCCTCTTAGACTTTGCGCCTGGTATGGCCAAAGTGTTCTTGCACCCTAGACCGGGGTATGTCCCCAAGGTGCCCTTCTCTGTGCCACGGCCTGTAGTACTCCAGGCCTTCTGTCCTCCTCCTTTCCGAGAGCCAGAACAGCAGAAGCTAAATTCCAATTTTCCACAGAGCTCCCCTATAGTCGGTGGATTACAGATGCAATTTCGCTCGCTTACGAGTCCTCTGGTCTCCCCTCACTGATGGGAGTCAAGGCCTTTCAGTCAGGAGTTTCCCTGCAGGATATCTGCGGGTTGGTCCACGCCCCTTTCCTTCATGAGGTTCTATCAATTAGACCTCCCCTCTACTCTGGGCTCCTCTGCCCTCTCCTCTTGACCTGCTTCACACAGCAGGGCTTTTGCAATTGCGGCGGCGTGGGCATTTAATTCCCAAAATGTTTTGATGCAGCATTGAGTTCCTGAAAAGTAACGTCCTGAGTTACGTATGTAACCCTAGTTCCTGTAAGGAACGAGACGCTGCATCTCTTGGCCCCAATTTCTGCATCCCTGCAGCGCTCTTGGTGGCAGAAGCTGCCAGCTGCATTCACCGCACGTGCTTTTATAGCTTCCTGGTTCTCTATGTCACCTCGCCCGTGACGTCCCACTTCTCTATTGGACCGATTACACACGTGTTCAGAACGTGGAAACACTGGAGGCGTTCCCAAAGTGCTTCGATGCAGCGTCTTGTTCCTTACAGGAACTAGGGTTACATACGGAACCCGGGACGTTTTGGTTTCTCCTTTTGAATGACAGACACATACTATTAATAGCTGCTGATATAGACAGCTAAATCTTTTCATGCAGGCACAGAATGCACATGTTAGTTTGCAGTCAGCTGTAGACTGTGCATTGTGTTCAAGCACAGCTTTTGTCCAGACGCTTTTTTTTTTAACGTCAAATCCCACTATTCCCCGCAAAATTTTCTGACCGTCCACTCCTGCCCACAACAAAGGTAAAACCGCCCGCTCCTACAAGATTTGCATTGAGCCTTTCGAAGCTGCATTGAAACTGGAGTTTGGACCTGTTGGCTCCCATTGAAGTCCACTATATGGAGAAAAATCCTGGATACATTTCTTTATGACTGAAGAAAGAAAGACATGAACATCTTAGATAAAATTAGTTCACTTCCAGAATAAAAACTTCCTAATCAAGTAAAACATTTTTGTCCCGGAATCTACAGGATTATGTGTCATGCACTGATGCAGTGTGTTTAAACAAGTAAGAGTACTTTGTTTGAGAGTCTCGAGAGTCTTTGGTTTGATCTACAGAAACCCATGTGATTTGTACTGATTGTACCAAATCAGCAAAGCAAACAAAAGCAGCTTGGTTTGTTTTGCTCTTCTGTCTTATGTCAGTCTGAACTAAGGCATCTCAATAAAGAACTGTTTTTCTTGGTGGCCTCCAACTGAGAGTAGGAAATAAGTTTGTCACAACCAAAGTTTTGCTTATCAGCCAGTATGTTTACTGAATAACTTGGGGTGTTTGCTGCTATTCAATCTAAACTGACATGTTGTGAAATGAGTGTTGACTCTTTCTGCTCCGTTCTTCTTTTTCAGATGGGTTGTAAAGTGACTGTCTTGCTGTTCATCTATTTCCTGGCTACAAACTATTACTGGATCCTGGTGGAGGGCTTGTACCTGCACAGTCTCATCTTCATGGCCTTCTTGTCAGACTCTAAGTACCTGTGGGGCTTCACTTTGATCGGGTGGGGTGAGTATGTCACGGTAGTGAATTTCCTGTTGGATTTGTAACATTTCTTTGTAAATGAAATGCTGCTGCTGGTGTTTTTTTTTTTTTTTTTTCAGCCACGTATCTGGTTTGGTTCATGGACAGCTGCATGAAATGTAATTGTACTCTTCTCAAAGAACAAGGCCAATCATTTTTCCACTTATATTTTCATTTTTTGCTCATATTTGTTTGGGACAACTGTGTGCATGTGACTGAGAGAAATACTATAACAAATATGCACTACCATACACACTTCTGCTGCTTGATTTTTTTCCCCTTTGGTGCATACAGATTTTAAGAACAGAATATTCCTGGCACTTTTAATGAGTTCAGTGTGTCCTTCCTAATTTTTTTTTAACTTATTATAAAAAGAGTTTTTGTATTAAATTAGTGGTTTCACAATTAGCGCATTAACACAGGATTATTTTATTAATTTCAACGCTTTAAAAATACTTAACGTAATTAACGCATAGGCGGGGCTAGGTTTGGCCACCCCACTTACAAGTGCTAAAGAAATGTGTTTATTTAGATGCACAGAGCTTCTTTTCAAGCACATCAAATGGGAGATTTTTTTAGACGCACACTCCATCTTCACCTCAGCACCAGACGCGAGTCAAACGAGCACGGAAAGTAGAACATCAGTGAACTGCGGTCAGATATGATGTTGTCAGGCCATATGGCGGTAAAAACGAATTTAACTGTCCTGTCAGCCATTACACTGTGCTGTATTAGGCATATATTAAGGCGCTGTATCATATTCAAACCCAAATAAAACTCTGACTATGCAATGTCATAGTTATGTCATCTGTTAAGACATGAATTTACAAAAAAGGCGATTAAAGCTGACAAAATTAAAAGAGGAAATTAATAACTTCTGTAGTTTTAAGCTTTATACTATAATTTAGTTTTAAGCTTTATTATAGAATTTAGAATTTTATATAATTTAGTGTTTGATAATATTAGGCTATATTTTCTTGCTGAAGGCAGGTAGATAGCCTATGTGACATTTATTATAATAGATTTATGTGAAGATTGTTTCAAGTTCACTTTTTTTTAAGTCTAATTCATGTTAAATTGATTGCTGTCAATTATACTGTAATGTTGAATGGGTATATTCTTGGTTAAATATTAGAAAAAAGTTCATAGAGACATCAGTTGGAATCAGTGATACTTGCCTTCAGTCATAAAAAAGATGGCATTAAACAAATATTAATATACATTAATATACATTCTTTTATGTCGTTTCAACATTAATGTGAAATTATTGCAATATAAAAGTATAATTAAAAACTTTAATGTCAAGTAGGATTAACTGCGATTCATTTCAGGAAAAATGTGCGATTAATTCGTTAATTTTTTTTTTCAGCCTAAAACAGCAAAATATAAAATAAACAAAACTCACAGCGACTCTGGCCAAACAAATAAATACAGTAAACAACAGGATAAAAATGACAAAAATTGATTGACACTCTCTATATTAAATATATTTCCATCCACAGAATGTATAATTAGCATGTTGACAAATGGAATCACACTGTAATACACATTAATATGCATCACACAAGAAACAAATTTACTGAATTGACTGTGAAAACCCAGAGCAAACCAACAATGAGGACCCTAGTGGAACAAAGAGAGGTGTATACTGAAAAGAGATGAATAGAGAGGAAGGAAACCGCAGGGAAGACTTCAATAGAATAGCGTCAAACACAAAAGAGTCACTCTAATTGACTATATGAATCATGATTTTTACTTGATTTTTAAATACTGGACCGAGAGTTCTTCTTTTTTTTTTTTTTTTACATAGTGTTCCTTGCACTATATTCTGTATTTCTGGATTAAGTGGTAGACTTCTTCTCTCCCTGCTGTTAGGACAAAGTAACTCCAAGAAAAAGAAGCCTTTAGAGATATTAAGCCACATGCATGCCATGCAACATCCACACTGCTCTTCATTGCATTAAATGAAAAAAATCCTCTGCTTAAACAGAAATGAGAGGCTTTATAAAATGCATACATCTACAGAAATCTGCAGAATCACGTAGGATCGAAAGATCTTCCCTTTTCTGTGTTTTATAGTAGCTAAATATGTATTCAGTAGTGAATACCAATCCTTTTAATGTGAGTATTGGCTGCTGATAAAATGCAGCACTTCATTGCAAAATGAATTTAATCTGTTTGGCTAAATGAGGAGTTTGTTTAAATCGCTGCGTAAATTGTTTTAAGAGCATTGACCTTAGTTTAGATAAATGTGTCAAATCAAGTGGACGTTCTGATGCCTCCACATAATATAAAATGACTGTGTTCAAAATAAATAATAACTAAAAGCTACTTTAAGTTATTTGTGTGGATAATAATGTTGTATGGGAGTTTAAATGTTGGAAATGATATTGTAAGTTCTACAGTGTGACGCGCTAAGCTGCATGTAAAATTGAATTGTACTGTAATTAAGTTTTCATGACCTTGTTTTGTCTTGGGAGTGCTATTAAAAACTCATTCCACACTGCATTGCCATTACAAATAAACTAGTGAATGCAAAAAGTAGATTAGTAGTGGTGTAAATATAGTTAGTGGTCAAAATATAATTAAGAATTGTATTTTATTTGTCATACTTTTATCTTTTAAAGATATATCCTTAGGCATTTAGATGATAAATATACTGCTTCCAATTGTCATGAATTATGTTGCTCATTACACATTAATTTGCTGAAAAATATATAAAAAAAACATCAAATTGATTTTATTAGTTTTATGAGCACTGAATATCCCATATTTTAGTTTTGTGGAAACCGTAATACAGGATTCCTTGGTAATTAAAAGTTTAGGAACAGCATTTATTTGAAATCTTGTCACTTCTGAGCATGTTAATGTGTCCATGCTCAAACCTATTCATTTACTAAACTGACAGAGAGGTGTAATGAGCTCTGAATATTGAATATAAAATGTTTCAGGCAGCTAAACCTTGACAGTGATGCAATATTTTACAGGGATGTTTGCGAACTAAATATTAATAAGGTCTCATTCTATCATTTCTCACCACGTTTCCTGTTTGAACAGTGACTAATCTTATTAAGAAGACAGAACAACTGTCTTAACTGCTGACAGCAGAACCATTCTCTGGATGGAGTTCACTTTGTTGGTCAAAGAAGCAGTTAAGTTAATTCATCCCATATATTCTGCAACTGTTAAGGTCTTGCGTATCTAAGGATGTGCTGCTTTCTTTCTTTGGCTGAACATTATAAACATACAGATCCCACTGCGGAGATGGCTGCCTTTTGAATATATATCTTATGTATTCCTTTGAGAAATGTCTACATGGAAACCAATCAGCTATTATTTATAGCGAGTGGTATTCATACCCTTCCGTGCGCTCCCACACTGAGAAACAGCACAACGATAGCTCACTGCAGTTTGTTTTGAGAGGTTGCTTCCTTTTCAAGTGGTTTCAAGTTGAAGTGTTCTTTATTTATTTGTCATTCCTGTTTGATGTGTTCCTACTGGAAGGGCAGAGATAGAAGCACCTTTGATATGCAGATTCCCTGTTCTAGGAGCGGCTGCTCACTACATTCTCGTGAATGTGTTCCGCATGGCTTATTAATGACCTACGGGTTAAGTCTGTAAAAGTACTACACAATAATGTCACGTTGATTGGGTTAATGTAGTCGTAATAAGGCAAAATCATCTGTGTTCAGAGGATGTGTGATTCATGTTGTGAATTTGATTTCCTTTACATTACTTTTCAGTGCCTATAATAAGGGCACAATGAGGTTGTGTTACATAAAGGGTTCATATTTATTTGATAGAGCCATTGCTAAGAAAAGGAAACTGAGCCATGCTGTGTGATGCAATAATCATTGAGGGAAAGGAACATTTTAGACTTGGAATTATTTAGAGTTCAGCTAAATGCGGACATATCTGTCAATCACTTACATGCATACATGTTTTCCAAACCTGTATGCATTTTATTTTATTTTTTTCTTAAATAAAATGAGTTGCCTGATGTGGAACCCTGTTCTCACCACTAAATGATACAAAAACAGTTTGAAATTCTTTTTTTTCTCAGAATTGTGATATAAATTCTGAGAAATTAAGTCAGGATTGTGTGATATATTCTCACAATTTCGAGTTATAAAGTCAAAATTGCGCTCACAATTTTGAGAAATAAAGTTGACATTTTTAGAAATAAAGTCAGAATTGCAAGATATAAACTCACAATTCTGACATTTTTGCTTAGAATTGCGAGTTTATATCTCGCAATTCTGACTTTCCTCAGAATTACAAATTATTAAGTCAGAATTGAGAGATATAAACTCGCAATTCTGAGTACATATTAGCCCTCCCTCAAAACTGGACTTTATAACTAGCAATTGCCATATTATATCTCACAATACTGAGAAAAAAAAGCCAGAACTGTAGGAAATAAACTCGCAGTTGTCAGAAAAAAAGCCAGAATTGCAAAATATGAACTTGCAATTACAAGAAAAAAAGTCAGAATTGCAGGATACAAACTTGCATTTGTGAGAAAGAATTGTCAGAATTGTGAGTTTTTATCTTGCAATTCTGACTTTATTTATCACACAATTCTAAGAAAAAAGTCGCAATAACATTTTAACATTTTTTAATCAGTGGCGGAAACAGGCTTCCATAGTCATAGAAAAAAAAAATTATTACATGGTGTACAATGCATCCCAAATCTGATTGTTTTTCATGTAATTTGGATTTTTTGTTTAAATAATTTGGATTTTTGTATTTTTAAATGAATGAGACAGTTTGCAGTAAAAAAAGCATTACATGCTGCTTGATGTACTGCAAAAATGAATGTGATTTTAACAGTAAAAGACTGTAAAAATGCTTCAGTAAAAATCCATTAATTAGTTAATGGTAAGTTCCCCTACTATATGTGTAACATGTCTTTTATTTTGAAGTTTAGTCTTGGTTCCTGTTTATTGTCATGCTTCCCTTGTTCCTCATGTTATCCTGCCTGTGTATGTGTCATGTTCTGATTGGTTTATGTCTTGCCATGTGGTTCTCAGTTCTGTTTGTTCATTGGTTGCTATAGCCATGTTCCTTGTTTCTCATTGGTTGGATTGTGTCATGTAACTTGTATTGTTTGGTATAAGTAACCCTCATGTTCCCATTGTCTCCAGAGTTGCCAAGTCTGCGGAATTGGGCTACTTTAACACTGTTGCCACGGGTTGTTTTTGATGTCCGCGGGTAACCCAATGTCATATTTAGCCCCTGAAATGGCAATTTACCAGTGGAACCCTGACCAAAAACTTGTATTTTATCCCCCAGAATGCAATTTTATTGGGGGACCCCCCTCAAAATGCCATTGGGCTAGTTTTGAGTAGCAATTGGGCGGGTTTTGTTGTGAAAACCTGGCAACCCTGATTGTCCCTGGTCATGTATTGAAGTATGTAGCCGCTGTTGTTGAGTTTTTGTTTATGCCTGTTTTCATGCCAAGTCTGTTTCAAGTCAAGTCTGTTTATTCATACCAAGTCAAGTCTGTGTCTGTTCAAGTCAAGTCAAGTTATTGTTTGGATTATTGTTTGGATTTCACGTTTGGATTAAATGAACTGCACTTGGGTTCATCCTTCAACTCGCCTTCAGTAGATTACCTTTACAATATGGTGAAAAACTGTATTGGACATTACATTACACTGTTTTTGGAAGTGAAAAAGAATGTGTAATTTACAGTAAATAACCGTAAATTGACATTTCCAAAATTCCCTGTGTTACATTTCACATTTGTTTTTGTTTTTTTTATAACTATGTTTCTTCTTCATTTTATTCTTCAGTTACTATGATGTTGTTTAGTGTTTGTCTGAATGACACTGTGCACCTTCTATGTTAGCTGTAACTGCATAAATATTCCTCAAAAGGGGAAAGAGAATCACTAAAAAAAAAGAGTAAATTATAACTGAATTTATCATTTTTCAGTGGACTGTACCTTTAAAAAAATTATTAAATACATGAAAATACAATTCTGTGACAGTGGGATATTCATACACTTTATAGACTGACCTCTCACATGTTTCCTGATTTACTGGAAAATGTCCTAATGACAAGTAGATTGTCATGCTAGCAGATCCTAAACAGCATGTGTGCCTGTTAAAACACATGAAATGAGCTCCATTCCTTCAGTGGTATCATGAAGAGAATGAGCGTGTGAGTCAGGCCACACATTATTTCAGCAAGATAATCCCAGACTCCCACAGTTACCCCATCATCGCCATGGGAACTGCTGTCTGAGAGGAGGGCACCCTCGATTGACATGCTCACCCTCAGATCCAGGCAGTTTTGCTTCTTGATATGCATGATGTGATCTTGGTTTTTCTGAGGTTATACCATGCATCTCATCAACAGAAAGCAGCATTTGTGCGTTTAGTGGCTGAGCCACTCAAGATTAAATATGCAATCTAAAATAAATTAATATTACAGTTTGTTGAATAATATATCAATCATAATGGGCTTTCCGAAGGCAGAGAAATATGGAAAAGTCACAATGTAACATTATAATGGTTTGCATTTTAGCATCCAAGTGTCTGTGGGAATAAAGGTTACTCTTGTTGTCTTTAACTTTAATTTAGAAAATCATGATTTAGTTATGTTGATATTAATAATTCGTATTATGTCTACACTCTAAATGATGCTGGGTTAAATACAACCCAGTGCTGGGTGAAATATGGACAAACCCAGTGACTGGGTTGTTTTGACCTAGTGGTTGGGTTAAATGTGTAACCTTTTTCATAGTTCTATTTAACTCAACTATTGTTTAAGAAACACTATTTGGCTTGCTTAAAATGAATTTTGGGTTCATTTTGAACAAGAAATATAGTCATTTTAAGCAATAGTTGAGTTAAATAAAACTACACTGAACATTTGTAAAACTAAACATTTAACTCAACCAATAACACAATCCTTGGGTTTGTCCAGCCCGTTCTGATGGCAGTTTGTACATATTTTACGAGGTGGCTAATTCGTACGACCTCACTCGTGCAAATTCTTACTTTTTTGGCTAAATCGTATGTATTTTACGAGTTCTCAACCCATAATGTTTAGAGTGTAGTCATTTCAGTTAAGTCAATTAAGTAAATTGAATTGAGTAAATATTGTGGAAAAAAGTACACTATCAGCCAAGTTTTTGAACTGTAGATTTTTTACATTTTAGATTTTTCGAATACTTTTATTTAGCAAGAAGGGATGCTTTAAATTTATCAAAAGTGATTATAAAGACATTTATAATGTTACAAAAGATAAATGCTGTTCTTCTGAACTCTATATTTATCAAAGAAACCTGAAAAAATTATACTCTGCTGTTTTCAACATGTGCAGCCATCATAATATTAGAATGATTTCTGAAGGATCTTGTGACTGGAGTAATGATGCTAAAAATTCAGCTTTGAAATCACAGGAATAAAGTAAATTTTAAAATATATTCAAATCGAAAACAGTTATTTTAAATAGTAAAAATATTTCAAAATTGAACTGTTTTTGCTCTACTTTGGATCAAGTAAACGCAGTCTTAGTGAGCAGGAAAGACATTATAAAATCTTACTGTTTAAAATGACTGGTTTGACTGGTAGTGTACAAACTGTAGAAAAAAAAGTAGCCATTACAGATGTTGTTTGCTATTTATTATTATACTATATGTTATATTTAATTCTTATTTTAATTTTCATTTATTTTTAAAAAATTACAAATGTATATCTTTAAAAATAATATATTACATACATAATACTGACAGTAGTCCTGCACTCAGCAAAAGATTTGATCTTGATTTTGTTTACTTGGCTGTGTAATGAAGGACATATAGAAACGTTCCAAAATCAGAATCCAAAATTATTTCTTAGCTCTTTCAATTTCAAAGCCTGGCTGTGAATTGAAGGAACTATTCAAAGTGAAAATAATAATAATAATAATAATAATTTTGACATTTTGCCAGAACTGAAATATTCAATCAAGTTTCCAATGTACCAGAAAGAACAGATGCTCGTCCTGTCCAGTGTTTGGAATGAAAAACACTCCATTGGCAATAAGTAAACAAGCAATATTTTTTATTGCGATTACTCCACAGGATGTCCATCTATGAGTGCAAATCACCGCAGGTGCTTTTTGAAACCCCTGGGGAGACGTTGAAGTCAAATCATGCTTCAGTGCTTCCTTAAAATGTTCTAGGACATTTTAACATCCATTTACATGATGTTAGCTTTTGTTCACGCCATTTATTCTGGTTTACCGGAATGCATACTAAATTAGGAAACTAAAGTAGCATTGCATTCTTGTTAGGATAGTCCGCATAATATGAAAGGATGCTATGTCATTTATGTATCAGTTCTCCAGTTACTGTACAAATTCAGTTTAGTCTCTTTAGATGTATATTTGCAACATGGTCACCAGCAGCATCATTTCATTATAGTCTCATCAGAGTATAAATGCTAAATTACTTTTTCACTTCTTTGTTTCATTTCAGGTGTTCCCGCTGTTTTTGTTGCAGCTTGGGCAGTTGTCAGGGCAACGCTGGCAGATGCAAGGTGATTTCATATGTTCATCTTCACAGACATGAACTCATGTCCTCATCATCTTTGTAGAAATGAATTCATATGGGGACTTCGACTTTGAATGGTAGTGTTTGTGAAAGACATTGTGGGTGGAAAGAACATATTAATATCTTGGCACTAAAGCTAAAATATAATATGTCTACTTTAGATGTTGTTATTATATATATATATATATATATATATATATATATATATATATACACTAAATATATACACCCTGGTTGCAAAGTAGATTCAGACATATTAATGCTACAGTAGTTTTTTGCTAAAAAGTTGAAGCAAATATTAAGTGGGAACAAAGCTAGCCTAAACCCGAACAAGGCAAATAAGTAAGTTAAAATGGTCACGGTATTGTTTAGTTTTACATATGTGACCCTGGACCACAAAACCAGTCATAAGAGTCAAGTTTTTGAAAGTGGATATGATAATATTTGTCCGAAATACAACGATTAGAAAATCGAAATACTGAAAAAATCGTTTTTAAAGTTGTCCAAATGACGTTCTTAGCAATGCATATTAGTAATCAAAAATTACGTTTTGATGTGAAATTTCAAGGTCCAAGTGTTGTCTTGGATATGTCACTGACTGGGTTCCTATGTTAAAACGCCACTGCAGTGTTCATGCTGTTTATCACCAGATCATCTTAATGAAGTGGTGTTTTCAAGTCACATTGATGTAGGACCATGCCTGAGGCGTTATCTTTCCCTGTTTTATTTTCAAACACTCGCTGAATGTCATTGTCTTACTCCCCTCGAGAGCACAATTTGTATTCATGCAGCTTACAGGCTGTAAGTGATGGTATAAAAGCAAATATCTTTAAGCAACAACTTGCTGCTTCTCTGGGGGGAACATCCGTTATCAACATAAGGTTTTGTTTTAGCTGTTGTCTTTTTTTTTTTTTTTACAGATGTTGTTAAGGTGGCCTAGTTTATCTGATCACAGAGTGTACCAAAATCACACAGCATAATGTGTTAGTCCAATTTAATTTCAAGTTTAAGAGGGAAGGGCAAAACTTTTATGTGAAACTAAATTAGGACTTGGGCCACTTTTGTGCATAACTCAGATAATAGTATTTTCTTTCTCATGTCTAATTTGTGTTATGTTTAGTGCAGGGTTTATTTTTCTCGTTTTGCAGTTTCTTTTCCAAAGCAACAGTGTTGATTTACTTTTTTTCTCTCTCTCTCTCTCGCCAGTGAGCGTGAAACTCCACTCCATTCACACACCGTCTTCTAGTCTTTGTGTTTTTGGCTTCTGTTGAAACTATTTTCATTTGCAGAGTAAAAATAATTAGATTTTTTCATGGAATTCCACTTGATCAAATAAGTAGACTGAAACTAGCTTCTGAATAATCGTCTTAGGTTACGTATGTAACCCTGGTTCCCCTAGGGGAACGAGAAGCTGCGTCGAAACGCTATGGGGAACGCCCCCCGGCGAGACACCGTACTGAAGCGTGTGTAGAACAACCAATGAGAAGAGGAACGTCATGAGCGGGATGACGTAATCGACCAGGAAGCATAAGAGAGCCCCGGCAAACGCTCACTTTAGCTTGAAAGGAAGCGAGCGCAAAGGAGGGGCAGGGGGTATGGCAGGAGACGCAGCTTCTCGTTCCCCTAGGGGAACCAGGGTTACATACGTAACCTAAGACGTTCCCCGTCAGTTCACTCTAAGCTGCGTCGAAACGCTATGGGGAACGAGTATACCAACTGCGCCATACGCCCGAGCCCCCCCGTCAAGTGTGAGAGAGCACATCAGGACGAGAGGACCCGGGAACCTGGAGTTGAGGGCAAGTCCAGGTTATAAAACCGGACAAAAGTGTGCGGAGAGGACCAGCCCGCCGCAGCACAGATGTCCGGAAGGGCCAACCCCAAGGAAAAAGCCTTGGAGGCCGCCATACCCCTCGTCGAGTGGGCTCGAACCCCCAAGGGAGAGGGGAGCCCCTTCGACTCGTAAGCAAGTGAGATGGCCTCAACCACCCACCTGCTTAAGGTCTGCTTAGAGGCGGAAAACCCCTTTTTGGGTGCGCCAAAGCAGACAAAAAGCTGATCCGATCTACGCCACTGGGCAGCTCTGTGGACGTAGGTCTCCAGTGCTCGTAATGGACACAACAGATTCAGCCTCTCTTGACCTGCTTCCCGGAAGGGTGGAGGGCAGAAGGCCTCGAGCTCAACGGGGCCTGGAGTTGAGGTCGGCACTTTAGGGACGTAGCCCACCCTCGGGTAAAGGAACGCCCTAACCATGCCTGGAGAGAACTCCAAGCATGACACAGAAAGTGCCTGTAGGTCTCCCACCCTCTTAAGAGATGATATAGCAAGGAGGAAGACCGTCTTGAGTGTCAGAACTCGATCTGACACTTCCTCAAGGGGCTCGAAGGGCTCTCCGCAGAGGCCCTCCAAAACCACTGCCAGGTCCCAGGCTGGCACCCTGGGGCGTTGTGTCGGCCTCAGCCTCAGTGTGCCACGTAGGAAACGAGTGACCAGGGTGTCTCTCCCAAGAGATTGACCACCAAGAGGGGAGTGGTAAGCAGATATAGCCGCCACGTACACCTTCAGGGTGGAGGGAGTTAGCCCCGCGGAAAAGCGGTCCTGCAAAAACTCCAGAACTGTACCAACTGGGCAGTTGACCGGGTCTTGCAGCCGTTGTCCGCACCAAGAAGTGAAAAGTTTCCACTTCAAGGCATACTGTTTCCTAGTGGCAGGAGCTCTGGACTGGAGTATGGTCTCAACAACCTCAGCTGAGAGACCCGAAGCTATGAGGCGTGCCCCCTCAGAGGCCACGCCCACAACTTCCACAACTCCGGGCGGGGGTGCAGGATAGCACCCCCCGCTTGCGAGAGAAGGTCCCTCCTGAGCGGAATCTCGAAGGGAGAGCCGTCTAGGAGAGACACCAGATCCGAGAACCATACCCGGGCCGGCCAGAACGGGGCTACTAGAAGGAGCTGGACTCCGTCCTGGCGAACTCGCTCCAGAACTCCCGGGAGCAGAGCAATCGGGGGAAATGCGTACAGACGAAGCCTTGGCCACGTCTGTACCATGGCGTCCACCCCAAGTGGGGCTGGATGCGTGAGGGAGAACCAAAGCGGACAGTGTGTCGTTTCCTGCGACGCAAATAAGTCCACTTCCGCTTGGCCGAACTCCCTCCATAGAAGCTCCACCGATTGAGGATGGAGCCTCCACTCCCCGGGCCTCAGCCCCTGCCTCGACAGGATGTCTGCTCCCTGGTTGAGGTACCCAGGGATATAGACTGCTCTGAGTGAGAGCAGCTTCCCCTGGGCCCAGAGGAGGATCTGGTGCGCCAGCCTGTAAAGGGGGCGTGACCGCAGACCCCCCTGCCGGTTGATGTAGGAAACCACCGATGTGTTGTCTGTGCGAACAAGCACATGATGGCCCCTGAGGTCTGGGAGGAAGTGTTTCAGCCCTCGAAACACGGCCAGCATATTCAGGCAATTGATGTGCCACATGAGATGGCGGCCTTCCCACAGACCCCGGGCTGAGCGGCCACTCATGACCGCTCCCCAACCCGTGAGGGAGGCATCTGTCGTTAGCGTTACGCGACGACAAAGAGCCCCCAACACCGGGCCTAAGGACAGGAACCATGGTTTCTTCCACATGTCTAAGGCCCGAAGGCATCGCCGCGTGACCTTGATCTTGCGAAGTGGATCTCCCCTCAAGGAGAACCCCTTGGTCCTGAGCCACCACTGTAGAGGTCTCATGTACAGCAGGCCAAAAGGTATCACGTTGGACGCAGCTGCCATCAGACCTAACAGTCTCTGAAACTGTTTCACAGTGAGTGACTGCCCTTCTCTCACTTCTCTGACTTTCGCGAGAATCGATTCTATACGAGCAGGAGACAGATGTGCCTGCATCGTCGTCGAGTCCCACACCACGCCCAGATAAGTGGTCCTCTGAGATGGAGAAAGTACACTTTTCTTGGCGTTGAGTCTTAACCCCAGCTCTTTCATATGGGCGAGGACGACATCTCGATGCCGAACCGCCTCCTGCTGCGACTGGGCTAAAATCAGCCAGTCGTCGATGTAATTCAGTATGCGGATGCCCTGGAGTCGCAACAGAGCCAAGTCTGCATCCACACACTTGGTGAAAGTGCGGGGGGAGAGTGAGAGCCCGAACGGAAGAACCCGATACTGGTATGCTTTGCCCCCGAAAGCAAACCTCAGAAACGTCCTGTGTTCGGGAAGGATGGAAACATGGAAATAGGCGTCCTTCAGATCGATGGTGACGAACCAGTCCTCGGATCTGATCAGCGTCACGATCTGCTTGAGAGTGAGCATCTTGAATCGAAACCGTTTTATGGCGCGATTCAAAAGACGCAAATCTATTATGGGACGCAGCCCTCCATCCTCCTTTGGCACTATGAAATAGCGGCTGTAGAACCCTGATTCTCTCTCGAGAGGAGGGACCACCTCGATGGCCTCCTTCCTCAGGAGAGCGTCTACTTCCGCCTTCATCACCAGAGCCTGCTCGGGGCCCACATGTGTGGACAAAACCCCTTGGAAACAAGGCGGCCGAGAACCAAACTGGATTCTGTAGCCTTGCTCTACAATCTGCAGGACCCACTGCGAGACATTCGGCAGAAGCTTCCACGCTGCCAGAAAGTCTACTAAGGGAACCAGCCTCTCGAGGCTGGTCTCTGGTGTGGCCAGAGCGCTTTGGTCTGATGGGGAGACCAGCCCCTCGGGGCTGGTGTCTCCTGGGGGGAACGAGCACACCCGTGTCGTACCGTCTCCGGGCGACAACTGAGCAGCTCGCTCGCAGGAGCCCACTGAGCCCTGAAGCACCTCTTGGGGTGGCAGGGGTATCAGTGAAGCCCCCTGAGGGCGCTGAAGAGGATCGGACACCGTAGGATGAGGTGCTACCCTTTCCTCCCCAACAGGGGCTGCCCTCAGGGCCCTGACTAAAATGTCAGGGCCGCTTGGCCTTGGCCCTCTTGGCCAAAAGAACGGACCTCAGATCCGGCTTCTGACCAGAGGGCCCCGGCCGCCGAGAGCGCCGACTCGACCCCCTAGGAGGGGGGGTACGAGTAGCGACGCTCTCCTTCTGCTGCTGGCGATATGAGGAGCTATGCGCCTGGGGCTGCTCCCGCTCAGCAGCCCCAGGGACCTGGCGACGAGGGAGGAAGCGTTGGAATGCCGCCGCTTGCTTCCTCGCCTCCTGAAACCTCTCAACGACGGAATTAACTGCGTCGCCGAAAAGGCCAGAAGGCGAGAGCGGGGCATCCAACAGGAAGAATCTGTCCTTATCATCCATGTCGGACAGATTCAACCACAGGTGTCGCTCCGTAGCCACCAAAGCTGCCATGGAGCGGCCGATGGATTTGGCCGTCTCCTTGGTGGCACGAAGCGACAGGTCTGTGGCCCGACGCAGTTCAGCAACTGCGTCAGATTCCTGGCCCTCCCTCTCATCCAGGTCCTTCAGCAGGTCGGCCTGGTATGCCTGCAACACTGACATAGTGTGCAAGCACGCACCGGCCTGACCTGCTGCCGCGTAAGCCTTCCCAACCAAGGATGATGTTGTTTTAAGAGCCTTGGTGGGAAGCTTCGGGGCCTTCAGGGACAATGCCGAAGCGGGGGAGAGATAGCTCGCAAGCGTCTGCTCTACCGCTGGCACCGCCCCATAGCCCATGTCATTCAACCCCACCACGTTGGAGTAAGTGGAAACACTGGGGCAGAATATACGGGCTGAATACGGTTTCCCCCATGATCTCGACACCTCAGTGTGGAGATCAGGGAAAAACGGAAGGCCCCGGCGTGAAGGTTGCGACCTAACACGAAGGAAGCGCTCGTCCAACTTGCTCTTGGGACGAGCGTCCTCGCGTTCGGCTGGCCAATCAATATTTAGTTTGGCCACAGCCCGTGTCACAACCTCCACGAGCTCCTCATACGCGAGGGACTGTGGTGGCGAGTCCACAGTCTCCTCTAAATCAACGCTCATCACATCAACCTCCTCGGAGGAAGATGGATGAAGCGCTGCGCCCGCTCCCATGGGGGAAGAAACCGCAACGCGGGCTTCCGAACCGTGAGAACGGGCAGTGGATCTAGCGGGTGAAGCCCGAGAAAGGGAAGAACCCGTCTCAGAGCCCTCCACTAGATCCACTTGCGAGCCCTATGACAACAGCCGCCGCTGGGCCTCAGCCACAGCGGGACCGCTGCCAGAGGGCTCGCGGGGCTGGCCTGACTCATCAAACGCAGCCAACCGAGAGCGGAGCACGTGCAGCGGCAATAGCTCGCAGTCATAGCAGTCAGCCTTTTTGAGGGCTGACTGTGCGTGCTCCGCTCTCAGACAAACAACACAAAGATCGTGCGTATCCCCCGGCGAGATGTAGCGTTTGCACGGGGGAATGCACGATCTAAAATGCTGTTTGCTCGCCACCTCTTCTTTTTTTGTTTTGGCTTTTGGCATGATAGACTAGAACTTTCTTTTCTTTTTTGTCTCTTTTGTCACACACACACATCAGACGCGCTCGCTGAAGAGCAAAAGCTAAAGTGAGCGTTTGCCGGGGCTCTCTTATGCTTCCTGGTCCATTACGTCATCCCGCTCATGACGTTCCTCTTCTCATTGGTTGTTCTACACACGCTTCAGTACGGTGTCTCGCCGGGGGCGTTCCCCATAGCGTTTCGACGCAGCTTAGAGTGAACTGACGGGGAACTATAATTTAACCTGATCTTTAAAAATACTTACAATTCTGTTTCTCTGTTTCTTTTTGTCATATGCACTTGCAAAAATGAACAAAGCAACAAGTGTTTGAAAAAAAAATACTGTACATATTTGTCAGTTATATAAATAATGTAATCTAAACTAAAATACAGTAAATGAAGAGTGTTGAGCAGGGTTTCTCTTGTCAGTGAGCATGAAACCCCACTCTATCCACACACTGTCTTCCAGTCTGTGTGTTTTTAGCTTCTTTTGAAACTATTGTCATTTGTAGAGTAAAAAATAATGTAATTTTTTCATGGAATACTGCTTGACCAAATGAGTAGACCAAAACTAACTGTTGTATAATCTATATTTGAATCTGAGCTATGAAAATACTTACAATTCTGTTTATTTTTGTCATATGCACTTATGCAAAAATAAACAAATGAACAAGTGTTTGAAGAAAAAATACTGTACGTGTTTGTCAGTGATATAAATAATCTAATATAAATTAAAATACAGAAAATCAAGGGTGTTGAGCAAGGTTCCTCGTGTCAGTGAGCGAAAAAAAAACACTCTATTCACACACTGTCTTCCAATCTGTTTGTTTTTTGGCTTTTGTTGAAACTATTTTCATTTGCAAGGTAAAAATAATATATTTTTTTCATGGAATACCGCTTAGTAGACCAAAACAAACTATTGTATAATCTAAAATTAAGTTTCTTTTTGTCATATGCACTTACAAAAATGAACAAGTGTTTGAATAAAAAACACTGTACGTATCCAGCTTTTTCCTGAGTAACTAATGAGCGCCGCCATAATGGAGGAGTTAAAGGAGGGGTACAATGGTGTTTTGTGTATTCAGAGTTGTTTACAGTGTTAAAGAGTTGGATTCTCATGCTAAACATGGCCAAAGTTTAAAAAAATTATTTGGACAAATGACGGAGAATATATGTGCCGGAAATGTTACTTCCGGGTTGGTACAAGTTTTGGCTGTTTTTTTTTTTTTTTTTGATCGTGGCTGTAATGACGTAGACGAATGTGGAACTCCTTAAATGAGCAATTCTCTGGGATATGTGCACCTGTGCACACGTCGTCTAGAGCGAGAGAAAGAGCGCGCCCATAGACGTGCTTCATTCGCTGTGCTGCTGCAAGGGATTCACTCGGGAAGAATGTCTCTAAAGAAGTGTGGTTTTGGTTGAAAGGCAAAGATAACTTTGCTCATCTTCCCGAAGAACCCAGCGTTACGTGAACAGTGGATGCAGTTCCTTTTTCTGGGGCAACAATGGAGTTTTGCAAGTGTGTTTGTTGACAAACGTTTCATATACAAGACCTACGTCAACACTGGATTTGCACATTGTTTGATCCTGAAAGATGTAGCGGTCCCAGCTATAAAAGATCCCGGTCATGATTCAGAACTGCAGATGGTAAGTGAAACGGCATCAAATGTCTGTTTTATTGGCAATCCGAGCGCGAGTGATCGTCGAACTTAGCTCCGCCCATGGCGCGCCTCCAGAAGCTTGGCTTTCTCCGAGAATCGGAAAGCTGTATTTTTCTTTTATAAATATGATAAAACTAAAGACTTTTTGGAGATATTAAGGATGTAGTACTACTCTATAGGTACTCAAGGTTAACATGAGATTAGGTGAAACTGTGTATGTTATGTACCCTTTAATTGGATTAAAAAACCGGAGACCAGAAACATAAAGCACCGTTCCAGTCAACCAAGACTTCCACGTTCAGGTGAAAAGTGATTTGTCAGTGATATAAATAATTTAATCTAACCTAAACACAGTAAATAAAGGTTTTGTCAGAAAATACAAAACACAAATAACAGTTGCTTTTTAATATGCTGAATGCTTGAAAATAAATTAGACTCTTTCGAGTTTTCTTTTCTTTTTAATTAACTTCTTTGTTTTTAAAGATAAAAAATGGCTTTACTTTGATATCAAGCTGATATTTTATTCCACTTGAGTAAAATGCAAATGAAATGTTCATTTAGAGCTGGCAAAAAGTGAGCTGTCAGTATCCTGACATTTGTCATTTGTGAGTGATGGTGGGTTAATGGCTTTCAGCAAGACCACAAGATATTCCACTTTGAAAAGCAAATGTGAAGAAGATTACATGTATCGTCGAGCTGTTCTGATCTGCATTCTGGTAGCGATAACAGCGCCAAGGTCATGAGTTTGACTCCCAGGGAATACACATACTATACTGAGCGTATCATAACTCAATCTGACTGCCAAATGAATAAATATAAATGTTGTCTGGGTAGTTGATATTCCACATTTATCTCAATATGTGTGTACAGTATTTGTTCTGAAATATTACCTATACATTGTTTACTAAAAGATCTCTATAGACAGCAGAGAATTGCTGTTTTGAACTGGAGCATTGAAACTGATTCTCAGAAATGAATTAAACCTATAAAAAATATATAATAGATTTTTGCACTCTATTGTTCAATAAATCATGACGCAAATGAAGCAGGTCTATTAGTGCAATCTATTAGTTGGGAAACTTACCATTCAATTAAAAGTGCGTTAAATCATTGATATTCACAGTATTTAACTTTACAGCATAGCCAGCATATATTATAAAAGTAAATGTGAACTAATTGCTGAGACCTAGTATCAAATTAGAAGTCTGATTGGATGAGTCACAATCAAAGCCACTAAAATAGTTTACAATCTGCCTTTGACTGCAGTTGAATTCCATATTAATGCGGCATGTTGCCCTGTTGCTTGGCAACTGTAAACGGCAACAATTATGAGCTATATGAACTAGAATACTTAATATAATAATACTTTTTTTTTTTGTTAGGTTTATACCCATCTGGTCGGAATATTCAGTTTTTTTGCTATTTTTGGTTGTAGGTGGCATTTGTGTGCTTCGTATACAAATATGGTTCTCCGGCGTTTCCATGTTGATGTCTTTCTGCTGCAAAGCTTGTTTTATTTACTATTATTATGTAAAAAGTAGTGACTCAGTCTTGTTTTAATGAGTACTTATCAGATTGCATGTGAAAAAAACAACAGCACTCTTTCCTTTGTTCTTTTAAATGAAAGTAAAGTGGACTATCACGTGATACGCTACCCATTTAGTAATCATCTGTGGTACTAAAGTTCCTTAAATGTGTATCATTAAAAATCAATTTGTCATTCTGAGGTAATTAATGATGAATGTTTATTTTGACTCTTTAGTTTTGCTCCAGACTGCATGCATTCTCCTTTCCCTTTGAATACTTACAGTATATCCTATTTATGGACTGTATCCTCTGCATGGCAGATTATCCATTCAGCTGCACATCATAGTAAACATTGGTAATGGGATTACGAATGGCGAAACAAATTGGTGGTAAACAAATGGAAATGAGTTTTGTAAAGTGCCTTAGTTTACTTGAAGTGAAGGAGTGGGTCAGTGACTGCAGTGATGCAGATGGAGAGAGACTAAACTATGTGCTTTTGATCTGTACAGTATACACTGTGAAGTACAGTATATCATTACTGTGTTAGCACTGCCTCTGGGACTGGAAACTTATCTGTCTCTCTTCTAATGTCTCGCTCTGTGCCTTTTAAATATCCCCTGAATCATAATCCATGTGTGCCAGTTAATTTATCATTCAATCTGTTTTTATCTTTCCAGATGCTGGGAGCTGAGCGCAGGAAACATCAAATGGATCTACCAGGTCCCCATTCTGACAGCCATTGGGGTGAGTAAAAGCGTCGTGAAAAACTGTCAGGCTCTTAATAAACACGGCGTGAGAACCAAGCGACAGCCTGGGAAACAGTTCAAAGACTGAGGCAATTTTCCCTGAGGAGAGAGAAATCATCTAACTTTACTTAAACTTTTCTCTTTTCTGTTATTCACCACTGCAAGATGAAAAGCACTTTGGCAAAGAAGGCAAATGTCAGAAAAGCTGGCAAGAACATTACCATAATTACAACGTGTATGTGTGTGTTTCTGCCAGTTCTGCCAATTATTAGATGCGGACAATAACATGATTCAGACATGGGCACAGTCAGGAGAGACCGAAGCTTCTCAGTGGGGATGCCTACATGTTAACCTCACTTTGACTTTCTAATTCATTATGTTCTTTTAGAAACAATTTCAGCTTGAGTTTAAAAGTGAGATTTATTTGTCACATTCAAATTGAAGTGAAAATGACAATTCTTCGTATTTTTCATGAAATCCGAGAGCTATCTGACCCTGCATAGGCAGCAACGCAACTGACTCAGAAAGGTATTAAGTACATTGTTAAAATAGTCCATGTGACATCATTGGTTCAACTATAATTGTATGAACCAATAAGAATACTTTTTGTGCACAAAGAAAACAACGCTAATAAATCTGCGTTGTTGTGATCATATGGCGAAGACTGACTCCTTCGTGTCAGTCTTCGCCATACGATCACAACAACGCAGATAAGCTCTCCTCAAGTTTACACCGCTGTCATAGTAGCAGTAGTATAGTTCATGACATTAGCTGTAGAAGTTTTGACAATCAATTTTTTGTTTTTAAATGCATCTATTTTTAATTTTTAATAATTTAAAAACCTTTTGTTTAGTTTTTTTTTCTTAAAAATAAAGGTGCTTCACAATGCCATAGAAGAACCTTTTTTTTTGTATAAATGGTTCCATAAAAAACCTTTCCGCACTTGTTTGACTCGTGTCTGGTGCTGAAGTGAAGTTGGAGCACGTGTCTGAATAGTCTCCCGTTTGATGTACTCATACAAACCAGTGTGTTCATGATTAAGATTATACATTAAAATAATACGGGACAACACACTCATTTGCAATATCAAGCAGCAAAACAAACTGTTTTGTACAGCTAATAATAACTGGATGTGGATGAGACCGGAATCCACACCCATAATATCTGCAAATGGTCGCTCCCACTCTTACGGGAAGAAAAATGGTATCATCTTTTATCACGCCGGATTCTGATTTTCCCCAGCAAATCTTGGCTATCACTAGTATGCGTGGTCCAACAGTTTGATGCTTGGTCACATGATACCATCGTTTCTGTACAGCCCTTTCCTCACAGCTGCCGTTGATTGCCTGCTGCTAGCTGCTTTCTGGGCAATCTACTGCCATCCAGGCGGCAGAAAGGGTCACTGCTGATGTATTCCTGAGTGCCCTGTCATGAAAAGAGAGTGATGGATCCACAGATGCTAAATCACCTCACTAAAGTGGTTGAGCTGGCTGGCCAGGCGGGAGAGTTGTAAACAAGAACTCTTTCCGTAGAGTGATGCAAGTCAAAACATCAAGCCAGATGTAATGGTACTCTCTTAACAAGGTCCTCATGTCATTCTAAACCAATATAACTTTCTTTCTTTTGCGAAAAAAGTGGCAGCTTTTGTGCAGTAAAATTGAATAGTGATATATTAGACTTCATTAGGCTCTGCAAATGAAAAACAATGCACCTACATAAAGCTTAATATGACTTGTGAACTATATTCCAAATCTTCTTAATCAAGTTATTTTCTGTTTGTTTTTGTTGGTTACCAACTAAATAACTTCTTTTATGCTCCACAGAAGAAAGTCAGTCATAGTGGTTTGGAACAACACAAGGGAATTCATTTTCATTCTTGAGTGCATTACACCTTTGTCTATTTCAGTGAAAGAGAAAAGGCCTTCATATCACCAGGTGTACCCGAACAGTACTGGGCACTTTCCTTGAAGCAGCATGAGTCGCCCACAGCCTTCAATGATGTTTTGGCCACATTCACTCACCTAGATAATACCATCATGACACTCTGTGAGCAGGGCTAAACCTGCTCTGACTCCAGATGGTTCTCTGCAAGACCAGACTATCAAAAAAAATTTTCTTCTTAAGATACAGACTTTTTTCTTTAAAGGAGTTGTTCACTTCCAGGACAAAAATCCAAGAAGTTCATGTCTTACTTCATCAGTCGTAATGAAATTGTTTTCTGAGGAAAATATTTAATATTTAATATATTTAAATGCAGCTTCAATAGGCTATAAACAATCTCATATGAGGAAGAAGGCTTTTGATCTTCTTTGCACATTCACTTTGTAAACACTGGGTTGGTGCTTCTTAAAGTAGGAGGAGAAAATGAGTTGGGAGCTTTTCAACCTACCCTGTTTTGAACCATAATACACACAGAGGTAGACATGATGAGCAGATTTTTTAGAAAATAACCGATCATTTCGCTAAATAAGACCCTTCTTTCTTGGTTTGGATAATTTAGAGCCATTTGAAGCTGCATTTAAACTGCATTTTTGGAAGTTCAAACTCACGAGCACCACTGAAGTCCATTATATGGAGAGAAATCCTGAAATGTTTTGCTCAAAAAACATAATTTCTTTACGACTGAAAAAAGAAAGACATGAACATCATGGATGGCAAGGGAGTGAGTAAATTATCTGTAATTTTTTGTTCTGGAAGTGAACTTCTCCTTTAAGGACTTGCTGTACTGATATCATGTGAGGATAGTTGTTATTCTTAGTCTTGCTGGCAGGAATGGAGCCAGGACTTTTGACAGAAATGAGTGGACCGGGACCAGGAATTGCTCACTGAACTTTTAGGCAGTGTCTCTGAGTTCAAATAGTCAACCTCCCTGGCAACTAGAGTTGAGAACCTTTAGTATGAATAGAACATTTCTTCTGTTTACACTTTATATGAATATCATTTGTCACTATATGCAAATATGACTATTTTTACCTTGAGCAAACAATATCTACCACTGTTTATACTTTGTGGAAATTGCATCTATATTTTTACACTTAGTATGAATAGACTCTGTAACAATGCCTTCTATTTAACTGCAATTGTGGTGATGGTGGTGGAATATATATCGAACACATTGCATGTATCCGGCATGTTTTATTCTTTTCTGTATTATTATTTTAAAAGAATCTTTTGCTACAGAACCTTTGAGGTTCAAGGCATTTAGGTAATCTTATAATGCTTTACAGTACAATCAGTTCTCCATCCCTGCATCCTCAAGGTTGCAGAATCTGGCAGGTAAATGCATAGTTGAAAGATTAGTCAGACGTCAATGCATTGTAAAGACTAAATGGAATCTTCAGTGACCAAACACGGTATATGAGTTTTTTTTTTTTGGCAAAACAACTATTTGAAATGGACTCACAGTAACCCTTAAAAGACACACAAAAGGCTAGAAATTCTTTTCATTTCCAGTGGATGTAGGTTTTACATTGTGATTTAGACTCATTAAATAGATCTTTTATTTTAATTGTTATATACGGATCATACATGCCATTTTCTTAGCATCATATCAAGCATTTGAAAGATGTTTATGTGTGGATCTTGTGTACATATATATAAACAGACACGCTTGCTTTTAGTAGTTTTAGTAATAGCCATACTGCTGAAAGGTTAAATTGGGTATATCTAGCTATTCATGTATCTCTTTGTGTACATCAAGCAAATGTAGTATTCTGTGGGGAGGATAAAGCTGCCTCAGCATGACTACTTTTTTCCACAGCCTTGTTTAACTTGTGCCAGGCAGCACAGCTGGAATTCTCCTTACAAGTTACACGCACAAGGCGATTGAAGTTGGTGTGTGCAGTTGTAAAAAAATGATTACAAAAATACATGAATTTTGCCCCAGAAAAAAAGACTGAGAATTACTGAATCCATTACAAGCTTATCAACTCAGAAACTGAAATGATGATATTTCACGCTGTGTCATTTTGGTTCACACATTTACAAACACTGAAAGATTAACCACTGAGTACATTTTTAATTTTAGCCATCTCACATACTTTAATACTTATTTTGTAACTACTGTATGTGGTTGTAAAATCTGAGGCAAAGATTGAGGAGGCAGTGAATCAATATGTCCTAAGGGATTCTGCTTGTAAGTAGTATATAAGACAGTGAAGTAAGTTTGTGGTTGTGCTTTTTTTCCTCATTGATATGTACAGTTAAACATACTGTACAATATGTTGATATTGTGATATATACTAATGCTGTTATTTAAAAGCACTGTAGCTGTTGGATGGATAACAATTAGTAGGAAAGTCAGATGTATAATGAGAGTCAAATCTGGCCAATGATGATTCATATGTTGCAAACTGTAAAAGCACATTTCCATTTTCCCATACTCCCACTGAACAGATGGTGGACATGGGGGCAATATTCTGCAGAAGGGGGTCATTTAAATGTGTGATTGCCATGATTGAGAATGACATCATAATTTTCCTGGTGCATGTCAAAGAGCACCAAAGATCCTGAATGGATGAAATATGGTGGCTTTTTGATTAAAAAGAGATAATGACAGTCATTTTTTGTCTTTTCAGTCGTTTTAGTGTCCTCTTTGTCTTTTTGAGGAACAGAAATGTGTGTATGCAGGCATTGCTATTCAGTCAACCAATTTATGTTCAATTCTATAGGTAGCTTTTTCAAAGCGCCATCTGTTGAGGTTTGTATTGCTTTTTGCCTCCTCTGTGTTAAGATAAAGATACAGTTGCTTTGAAACATTTTTGTATATGGGGCATTCTACAGAACTGGTGCAAACTCCTGTCCCAAAACCAAAAAACACATTTAAAAACATTTAAGTTTTCAAATCTTAGATGTTTACTAAGATCCTTTTATTCGATATATCTATTGAAACCCACAATATATGTATATGTTAAAAAATGCTCTATTTTTTCTACACCCCTACATTTATGATCAGGAAATATTTGTCTTTCTCTCTCATAGCTACATGGTTAGTAGATAAGCCCCAGCATTTTGAGTTAAATGTGTTCAAAAGTATAAAAAATCTGTGTGTAACTTTAAAAAACGTCACTACCGAACACCATTTTTCTCTAATTAAATGCACTTTTTTGAAATTATTCCATAACATTACGTTTATATGTGTACTATGCTAGCTAACCATGTGCTGGTTAGCATGTTTGAGCTACAGTAGGTTCAAAAGTATCTAAAATGGTCACTACCGAAACAGTCACAACAAAAACATGTCATCATTGTTTCGGTAGTGACAAAAGGGAACATATAATCCTTCCAATCTATATCTTAGCATTATTTGCCTCCAGAACACTTTTTCAGCTGATAAGTACATTTACATAATAGAAAATGAAAGAAATCATGTCTGAATAAATTTACACACCAAATAGTGCAGCTATAGAGTCCTTTTTATATGTAAAAGCTGAGTTACAAGCAACTTAAATTATAACCATATGGCCCTAAACCATTTTTTCTGCTCTCAGAATGCATTTTTTATTTGTCTTACTGATTCCCGACTGAGCTCAAAATCTCAAACACAGACAACCCACTCATTATGATTAAGCAGATGGAAATTAGCATTTTTCAAATGACATCCCCGCTCATTTGGGAAAAAGCAGCCATACACATCACTTAGCCGGTCATCTGTCATTGACCCTCTTGCGACAGGCTTTATTGTCCAGATATGCATAATGGATGAAATCCTCAGTCCTTATTACAGTTTTTCACTTACCCAAATTATATTTAGGCAGTAAAAGGGATTTTACTCAGTTAATTCTCTTTGCTCTCTCTTTCTCAGCTGAACTTCATCCTGTTTGTGAATATTGTACGGGTTCTCGCCACTAAGATCCGCGAAACCAACGCAGGCAGATATGACACGCGGAAACAGTACAGGTTTGTGTGTCCATTTCCACTGAGCCTGTTTTTATGCATTCAAGTACCTTGAAATTGTGAATTCAATGTTATATCAGTTTAAATTGTCTGTGTCATTACAGTGGCATAGTGTCTGCTATTAGATTGCTAGGAGTGGGAGCTGTCCCTACAGCAACTATTTATTTCCTTATGTAATTTAAGCAAAATCTTTCATCTGACAGCTTGAAGGCAGAATTGCCTGTGGCAAAGAGATGTGATAATAAGCTTCCCTTACGCCTACTCAATCCGCAGTTTGATTCGGATTGTGGTTCCTATCATTCCATCATGTGCTGAAACCAGTCTCGCATTTTAAAGGCACAGGATATTATACATTTGATCTTGTTACATGATGAAAGAAACACTTTGGCTTCCATTTTTGTCTGGCTTTAGGGAAAAATGCTTTTAGACCCTATGAATGCACATTTGGGTTTGGCATGTCAAAATGTTATTCTGGAAGCTGCCTAAAAGAATTCAGTTTGGAGCAAACACAATGCCAACAGATGTCATTTTGCGCTGCTAATAACTGTAATTAATTTGATCATTGCAGCCTCCCTGCTAATTAGCTGAACGAAGAGTCACAGGTGTCAGCTTGCACAGCTGGTAGAACAGGCATAAAGTCACAGACAGTCATATTTGCAAACACATCAGTGAATAGTGTGTTTTGCTCAGCCATAGAGAGCTTTATCATAAATTCAATAGAAATAAATTTGTAAAACGAACAACCTCAAATTCTCGCACATCACATCGTTTGACTCATTTGGTACGACACTTCTTTTACCGGAACACTTTGGTTGATCAAACTTAGCCGGGCTTCAGTTAAAAGAGGATTTTTACCTCATGATCTTCCAGCATTACTCTTTTCCAATTATTTTTCAGGATTCTTTTTTATGACTAATTTGCAAGACATTTTAACCTGTCTGGGAGGCAAGGCGTAGCCATTAAAAAGATGTTGCGCTTGTCTTTATTCTGATTAAAGCCACATGGAGGCGTGTGGGGTGTCATTCATCAAACGTGGATTAAAGACAAACTTTCGGAATTTGTAATATCGCAACTACGTCATGCTCTGTGCTTGCCGTCATCGGCCTACACAAATATCTCACTGAGATCAAAAAGTGTTATGTTGCTAGACTGGAGATATTTCAATGGTGGTTACATAGAAATAAAGATTCTGTGTTTTATAAACACTTTGTGAAACTGTGCCTTTATATTACTTGAAAGTGATATAAATGCATTTCTTTTTTGTACACTTCAGCAAAAAAATGAAGATTCTGTCATCCTTTACTCACCCTCATGTCATTCCAAAACTGTATGACTTTCTTTCTTCTTTGGAACACAAAAGAAGATGTTAGGCAGAATGTTTACTATTTTATATGTGAAACTGGATGGGGACAGATGTTGTCAATCTTCCAAAAAGATTTAAAAAAATCCATAAAAGTTACAGTTGAGGTCAAAAGTTTGCATACCTTGCAGAATCTGCATAAGGGGGATCATACAAAATGCATGTTATTTTTTTTGTACTGACCTGAATAATATATTTCACATAAAAGGTGTTTACATATAGTCCACAAGAGAAAATAATAGCTGAATTTATAAAAATTACCCCATTCAAAAGTTTACACTTACACTTGATTCTTAATACTGTGTTGTTGCCTGAATAATCCTCAGCTGTTTTTTTTTTTTTTGTTTAGTGACGGTTGTTCATGAGTCCCTTGTTTGTCCTGAACAGTTCAACTGTCAGCTCTTCTTAGAAAATTCCTTCAGGTCCCACAAATTCTTTGGTTTTTCAGCATTTTTGTGTATTTGAACCCTTTCCAACAATGACTGTATGATTTTGAGATGCATCTTTTCACACTGAGGACAACTCAGGAACTCATTTGCAACTATTACAGAAATTTCAAATGCTCACTGATTCTCCAAAAGGAAAAACAATGCATTAGGAGCTGGGGGTGTAAACTTTTGAACAGAACGAAGATGTTCCTTCACAGATTTTTCCTATTTTTTGTCCATTTGTACTGACCTTCAAAAGCTACAAACAATACTTACATGTTTCCCAGACGACAAAATAAGTTACATTTACCCTGATGTTCAAATTCAAAGAGTTTTCAAGCTGTATGTAAACTTTTGACCTCAAATGGTATGTCATATATTCCTAGTCTACTGAATTCATATAACTCTCCAGCAGGGTTGCCAGGTTTTCACAACAAAATCCGCCCAATTGCTACTTAAAAATTAGCCCAAAAGTTTCGAGGGGGATTTTATTTTGGAAGTGATTAATTTGGAAGTGCTTAATCTCAATTCATTGATTTTACAGCCCTACTTTTATGACTTTTATGTTGCAGCTCAACAACATCCATCCCTGTTTACATTATGGAAAATACCAGCCTGAACATTCTGCCTAAACGTGAGATCACATTTAGAGTTGTCACGATTCTTTGACTATATATATAGTTGGTAATACTGGAATATATTATATTATGTTGGTAAACATAACAAAATAGCATGTTCAGAGTTCAGCAGTCTTGAATCAGATGGGAAATCAGCATGTGGAAATTTGTCGCAGCGCGTCCCTCAATCACACTGATTCCATATGACATGACAGCATTTCGCTTTCTGCAATTTGCCGTACAAAGGTAACCGCACCTCAATATCTATTGTTGTGCTCCACAGAGGAAAGAAATTGATACAGGTTTGAAATAACACGCGGGTGAGTAAATAACAGATTTTGTTTTAAGTGAACTATCACAGAACCTTTTCATCTCTCTCTGTTCAGGAAGCTCGCTAAATCCACGCTTGTGTTGGTGTTCGTGTTTGGAGTGCACTACATTGTGTTTGTTGGAATGCCGCACACCTTCGAAGGTCTTGGCTGGGAGGTGCGGATGTATTGTGAGCTGTTCTTCAATTCTTTCCAGGTACTTGGAAGCGATGCCTTTATTGCATGAATAGACTTGCAGTGATCTCTGCAAGTCAACATGCATATGTTTTTCTTTTGATAATCCAAAATCATAAATTCAAATTTGTATTTTAGCATCGTTTATATAAAGGCCATGCATGTATTTTGCATGATTTAATATTGATTTGATGGAAAGACTAAAAAAAAAGAAAGAAGGAAAAACACTATTTCCAAGTCGACATGCAATTTTTTAAAACTGCTCTGGCAATGAAATGTTTTTTTTTTTCATTAAAAAGGAAAATGTTGAAAAGAAATGTGTTTATAATTTCATCACCTCAAAAAAGTAAAAAACAATTGTTTTGTTTTGCAAAGCCACCTTGCACATTTGTAACGGTAATATTATTTTACAAACTTTGTTAATTTTTCACATAGCAAAGCAAAGGAGAAAAATGTGGCCACTGGTTGTACAAAATATGCATGGCAAGCTAGTAAATGTAATTCAAAAGTAACATGGATTCACAGATGTTGATGAGAATTTTGCTGATGTGTAGATGTTTGTTGCACAAACTGCAAGAAACAAAACGTTTAAGTAGCTTGTAAGAGAGAAATACATTGACAGGTCAGTCCAATTCTCAGCACTCCAAATAGGATTGACATCTCATGACACACCACATTGATTTCTGTCTGAGATGTTCAGTTTTCTTAAATGAAAGGTGCTGGTTAGGTTAAGAGTCAATAATCTGGAGCTTGAGAACACGATTCAGTGCATGTCCTTCACAACACAAATCACTTCCCTTTACGCTTACAGTATTCTCAGAAACACAGCCACATTCACAGAGCTGGGAGATACAATAAAAAGATTTCATGGAATGAAGAAGCATTTAATTTGTTTTTATGCTGCAAAATATAATATATAAACTAAACAGGTGGTCAGTGTCAGCTGTGTTAAATACCTAATATAAAAAGAATAATTCCAAATCACTAAAAAAACAAACCGTGACCAAGAAAAAAATATGGACCAGTGCATAAACTGGGCTGTAGTGTACATATTATAAACAAAATCCCCTTTTTACCGCAGTCAGCTGTGACATTTGCACTGTGTTGAGCCAGTGCGCTAACATCAATTTTTGTTTTTCCTCTAGGGCTTCTTTGTGTCTATCATCTACTGCTACTGTAATGGAGAGGTGAGCACCAGCAAAGCTGCTTCACAATAATAAGGGGGTTTATCACAGGATGTGCTATTGCATTCTGTACTATTTTCTCAGTGTTTTTGTACACTTTAGCCATTGCAATGTGTCTCACATTTTGCTGCATCAAGCATTTTAGGCTAAGTGCACACTTCACTAAAAATTGCCCCTGTCGCACATGTGAACCCTTATTGTTTCTTGTTTTTTGTTGTACTGGTGCAAAAATTAAGGTTCTTTATTGGCGTCTGAGGTTTTATGAAGAACTGTTAACATCCATAGAACCTTTCAATTGCACAACAGCTTTTCAGATTAGTTAGAAACATGGTTATTTTAAAGGGATTTCCGGGTTTGAAGATTTTATCGTTTATATAATGTAAATTATGTATCTTACTGAAACATGTAGTGGAAAACCCATGAAAGATTTACGTTATTTAAAAAATCCACACTGTATAATACATATTTTGGACTATGGGAGTCACCATTATTTCAGTGGTGTAAAATGGTTGCACTTGTTGATATTTGTGTAGGCTGATGAAGCCAAGTACATTGTGTGGTGATGGAAATAAGCATAGGCTTAAACAAAATGACATACCATCGCTTTTTTACCCACAAGGAGTCTAAAGTCCTCTGGATATTGAGTGAAATCCACAAATATCTTACGTTGAGTTGCGTTGCAGTAAAAATAGCAACAGGTAGCACCAGTAGCTCATGAATGCAACCATTTTATATCATCGAAATAATGACATTGTCCAAAATATGTATAAAACGATGTGGATTTTTTTAAAATAACGTAAATCTTTCATGGGTTTTCTACTACATATTTCAGTAAGAGACATCATTTACATTATATTAAGCTATACAAGTCTTAATACCTGGGGTTTCCTTTAAGAACTATTCATTGAAAGGTCCTTTTGGAAAACAGAATGGTTCTTCTGCCAAGAGTGGCAGTAACATTTGTAACATCTTACTGGATGTTCACCGTTGTTCATTTATGTACATCATAAAAATGATACAAGCTGTGTCTCATTTAGAAGGCTGCGCCCTCCGAGGTCGAATCCTCTGGAGGTTGCATCCTCTGTAGGATGTGTATAAGAAGTGTCCTCAGCCTAGAATTAAACGAGACGGCCTTCGTAGGATGGGCGGAAAAGGAAACTGTATTTATCACGTTGCTATGCCAACACATTTAGAGCATCGTTGCACTCTCACACTACTTAAATGAAGGAAAATGATTTCTAAAATTGTAAAGTAATTAAAAAAATGCTTTTACTTGTTTTATTTTGTTCAATGTTTGAGCAGCTGCAGCGTGTCTGTTAGAGAGAAGAGGAGGATATTAAGAACAATGTTTATCTGTTTTTACCAGAGGCGATTTAATGTAAATTGTAAACATATCTTCGCCTGTGTAAAAATGCCTGCACCGGCATTTTTCAAATTAACGACAGTTGTTTACAGCGACGCAAAGAATTGTGGGTTATCTGTAGCAGCGAAGGATACACCTCATGCATCCTTCGAATTCCTGTAAAAGAAGGGCGCATTCGAAGGTCGCGTTCGGAGTGTCCTACATGCTTTTCTGAAACGAGACAGCCTCGATGTATGCAGCCTTCGAATGCGGCCTCCGGAGGGCGCATCCTTCTAAATGAGACGCAGCTTAACTGTCTTTAAAATCACATATTAAATATAGCTGCAATCAGCGATTACCAGCGTTCAAACGCCTTAAAGCAATTAAGCACATATGTGACCCTGGACCACAAAACCAGTCATAAGGGTCAAATTTTCTTTGAGAAATATGTCATCTGAAAGTTGAATAAGTAAGCTTTCCATTGATGTATGGTTTGTTATGATAGGATAATATTTGGCTGCAAAATAATCTAAATATTGAGAAAATCGCCATTGAAGTTGTCCAAATGAAGTTATAGCAATGCATATTACTTATCAAAAATCAAGTTTTGATATATTTACAGTAGGAAATTGACCAAATATCTTAATGGAACATGATCTTTACTTAATATCCTAATGATTTTTGGCATAAAAGAAAAATCAATAATTTTGACCCATACAATGTATTTTTGACTATTGCTACAAATATACCCTGCTTGTATAGAATCACCTGTCACATGTGCTCAGCAGGTTTTGTAAAGTTGTGAGATTCCTTTAGGCTTTATTGGATTTGAGGTAAATTTGGACATACCCCTTTTCTAAACGACCCTGTTATAGATTGAGCAGATTGAGCAAAAAACCTAGGACTAGTTCGCAAAGGTATAGTTTTTTTTTTTTTTTTTTTTACATTTAAAATCATTTAAAAAAACGATTTGATTGACAGCACTGGTACTAGAGGCAAAGTTGTCTGGAATGAGTAGTTCTATCATATGATATCAATATTGTGTGTATGTGTGAAAAAACAGTGCAATGTACAATCGTTTATGTTTAAAAATGCAAAACATGGGGGCACATTTTGAGGCAGCATTTCAATGTGGTCTTTAAATGCAGCCTTCTAAGGATGTAGCTTCTTAATTGGGACACAGCTACAGTGGTTCTTAAGTGTTTTGGCAAGGCAGGTACAGCTCTTCTGGGGGTGTCTACACACTAAAACCATGTAAGTCCAACAAGCTTTAGGCCTCATCCACATGAAGACGCGTTTAGCTGTATACGCATAAATTTTGTATTGAATAGGTGTAAAAACGACACCCTTGCGTTTTCATGTGTACAGCGAATTTGTATATTTTCTGAAACGATGATGTCATCAGCCCACGTCTCCCCTAGACAGACTCCGCTACGTCACATAACATTGACAAAAACATGAACAAACACTGAACGATTGTCTTTTTATTAACTGACATTAACGCAGATTAATAAATGTATTGTTCCATGTTCGTTTGTATATCGTGCGCATAGTCCAAGTCTTCTTCTCTGTTTTTAGTGTATCTCTGTGGCAGAATTACAGCGCCACATACTGGTCTGGCATGTAAACTACGTCATTTTGTGTCGGGTTTCGTGTGTATGCAGCTATTTCTTGAGACGAGGGAAAAAAAGATTGGACAGGGAAAGCTCTGGCTTCATGTCGATGTTTCCACTGAAGCAAAGCAGAGTTGAGGCTGATTAATATATGGATGGGAGACCTCCTTGAGAAAGCTAGGTTGCTGTTGGGTGTTAGTGAGGCCAGCAGTGCGTTAAACTGCTCCTGACTCTCTGAGGTCATTTGCAATCCCAAAGGGCTTTTCAAAAACAGTAGCAGCCCTGGCATGCTAGCCAAATTTGCTCTTTGGTTTCTATCCACCATAGCCTCCTACTCATGCCTATTTAAACTGATTGGCTACATCGCTTGGTCTCCACTTTACCAGTAGCCAGTGTGTGGTGGGCGTTTTGGCACACTAAGCTGCCATTGCTTTAGCCAGGCAGATGCTACAAACTGGTGGTGTTAATGGCGATCCCACCACCCACTAAGTCACATTGAATGCTGTGTAAAAGTAATAATATTGTTTTAATGTAAACATACTGTAGGTAAACTTCAGTTCTTGAGTACAATACATCCTAGTTTTAAAACAATAGACAAATCGGAACAAGCTGTGTGCAAAACAAGTATAGAGTTTTCAACGTTCGGGTTGTGAAATCTGCTCTAGTGGCTGAATGAAAAACATCACTTTGCATTTCAACATCCAGTGTTCTTTAGCATCTAACTCTGATCCACAGGTTCAGACTGAGATCAAGAAAACATGGACACGGTGGAATCTAGCGTTTGATTGGAAGGGCCCGGTGGTGTGCGGGAGCTACCGCTATGGCTCTGTGTTGACGGGCCTTAACAATAGCACCAGCAGTCAGTCCCAGCTGGCTACCGGCGGCCCGGGCACCCGTTCCACCACGCTCTTCTCTAGCAGAGTCTACCGCAGTAGCGGGGGGCCAACTATCAGTGCTCATGCTACCTTGCCAGGCTATGTGCTCAATTCAGACGCTGACAGTTTGCCACCATCAATTCCTGAGGAGCCAGAGGACAGTGCAAAGCAGGTTGATGACATCCTGCTGAAGGAGTCCCTGCCCACAAGACCCAGCAGTGGCCTGGAGGATGACGAGGAAACTCTGTAGAAAATGGTGCGGTGATAGTCAGCTAAATTGGGTGTAATAGCACATAGGACAAAAATGACAGCTCATCACCTGCAGTGCACACTGTTTTGGGTGTCAACAGGATCTCTTCAGCGGACACTTCCTGTTCAAGCTGTGAAAAATAGGTTTGTTTTTGACATGATGCCATATGCAGACAGATTGATATGTTCATGGCAAGATATCTCCACTTATCACTAAAACAACTGTTCACGGCAATGGAAGTTCTGATGGATACAATTTCTGGTTGCTACATCTGCCAGCTGGACAGTGTGAATTGATTTTCAATTGCAATGCCAATTATTTATTTTTGAAACTGTTTTCATTTTTTCCATGATGTCATCAAGCTTTTAGTAAAAAGCATGACTTCCACACATTTGTGTAAGTAACGCTCAGGATAACTGATTTTATTAAGGACTATTGAATGTTGGGGGGAAACTGCATTTACTGAGGTCTCCATCATCCTTATTGTAGTACTCCATTCCAAAGGAAAATTGTAATAATTGAATAAAATGTATTTCAAATGCATAAAAAAATTGGACAGTGTTGGTTTAGTTCTTGAATGCGATGCTTTCTGCTTTCAGTCACCTCAGGTTCACTAGCAACGGACCAATCAGCTGTTGGCACGATGAGAGGAGGCCGCTTGGACTTTAGCAACGGTAAAGTGGATGACTTGTTTCTTTATTTTCAGCAGTAATTATAGGTATAAACATATTTTAGAATTTTTAAAACGGCAATAAAATTTAATCTTCATTTTGATTAAATGTGATCGATATTTCAGTCTTGCTGTTTTTAAAACATTTTTAGCGCGCCTGCCATCCAATAATCACCACAGGCTTTGTCACTTGTTACTTTTGGTATGAAGCAAAGTCTAAGCTTTCAACATAGCCTATTTGAACTTGAAATTCAAACAACGAATGTCATTTTGGCACATTTGACGAATGACGAATGTCATTTTAATGTGACATGACTTCCCTATAGTCACAGTTTTCTGAGGTAAATTATAAATACATGTATTAGCATCAGTGGTGGAAAGAGTACTGAAAAAATATACTCAAGTAAAAGTACCATTACATTCCCCAAACAAACTACTTCAGTAAGAGTAAAAGAGTAGCCTATTTAAAAGTACTCATGAGTATTGAGTAGTGAGTATTGAGCTGTGGATTCTACCTCCTTATAATAAATGCCATACACTGCAATTGAAACATTTAGCCAACATTGTACATACTGATAAACATTATCTTGTTTGTCAGAAAGAATTAAGAATATCTATCATGCAGCAGTTAATACATCAAAACAACACAGAAAAACTATTAAAGTTATTCTCAGTAGCCTACAATCATCACCATTTAAATTATATAGTTTTAAATAGATTTAAAATCAAATGTAAGGCCACTGAAAAGCCTCAAAAGCATCAGGGCTGAAGTGATGAGAACAAAGACGTGGGTCTTCAGGAAGTTTTATTCATCTACAGGCATCTTTCTATTCTTTGTTTCCTTATGAAAAAGAAGTTTAGAAATGTGCTTTAATATACTTCTAGTAATCTGTTAAATATACAATCGTCAGACATAAAACAGCATCAAAACCATAGATATGTAAAACTGATAACGTTATGGAATAAAATGTCGACCCATGAAGAGGAAATATTGACTGTCCAGCTTTGGGGTGTTGATCAACTCCATCTACGAGTATACTTGCAGTATAATACTACTAAACTAGTAGTATACTGAGACTACACTTCAAAGTGTGCTAAAAATGCATAAAGACATTTAATTAGTAAACTATTAGTATATCTATAAGTTCACTTTTAGTATACTTGCAGTACAAACTGAAAACAGATGTAAACTGGTTGTGTACTCAAAGTTTACTACTGTCATACTTAAAGGGATAGTTCACTTTGAAATTAAATTTTGATATGTTTTAGCTTACCCCAAGGGCATCCAAGATGTAGGTGTCTTTGTTTCCACAGTAGTTTCAATTTTGATATTTTTAGGTCCAACCGTTCTTGTCTGTCAGTCATATAATGCATGCCTATGGTCACCTCACAAAAGAAAACGCACAGATTCAAATTAAACAGTCCAAATTAAACAATTCCCCACAGTAAGTACACATTAATGACCTAAGACATGAAACGAGTGGTTTGTGTGAGAAAACGAACAGTATTTATATCGTTTTTTCCTCTTGTAAACAATCACGTCCAAGTTGAAGGGGGCGCGCTATCTGGTGTGTGAGCGCGTTCTGGCTTATTGATGCGCCGGCGCTACTCCCGGAAAGCGCCGGACGTGATCCATTGCGCAAGTACAAGTAATTCTTTTCTTTTTTAAACATCCCTAAACATAACTTTTTTTAACCATTTCTTGTTTAAACATCCCGGATAAGCGCAAACGAGTACCATTTCTGTTAGCCGTTTTACCTACAATCTCTGTTCTGTGTAAACAATGAGTGACGTTCACGTGCGAGAGATCACTTCCGGAGCTTTCCAGGAGTAGCGCCGGCGCGCTCACACACCAGGAAGCGCACGCACTTCAACTTGGACGTGGTTATTTACAAAAGGTAAAAAACAACATAAATACTGTTCGTTTTCTCACACAAACCGCTCGTTTCGTGTCTTAGGTCATCAATGTGTACTTACGATGGGGAATTGTTTAATTTGGACTGTTTAATTTGAATCTGTGCATTTTCTTTTGTGAGGTGACCATAGGCATGCATTATATGACTGACAGACAAGAACGGTTGGACCTAAAAATAACAAAATTGAAACTACTGCGGAAACAAAGACACCTACATCTTGGATGCCCTTGGGGTAAGCTAAAACATATCAAAATTAAATTTTAAAGTGAACTATCCCTTTAAGTATACTTAAAAGTATACTAGTACACTGATTTGTATACTTACTATATAAAGTATACTTAAAATATACTTGAACTTTACTTGAGTATACTTAATAAATACTTATTTTTGGTAAGGTCTCCTCTTCTTATCTCTAGGAAAACAGTGAAGACTTACATCAATTCTCTTGTTGCCTTTCGACAGAAATTACAACCAAAAGCCATGTCTTTCATGGGTTTTCTGATAGATGTTTCAGTAAGAGATGTTATATTAAGCCATACAAGTCTTAATACCTGAGGTTCCCTTTAAGAGGGATCCTAAATGATTTCCTTATTAAGAAAAATTGACATGTACTGTCATTAAACTGTAAGTGTGGCCCAATTTTTTGTACTTGCGCACTGTTCTATGCCATTTCGTAATATAGTGTACTGTAAGTAGTGTGTAATCCTTGTTGCCATCCATGTGTGGACTACCAATGTCTTTCAAAAATGGAAAAATGTTTTTTCCAAGTCCTCCTGTCTTCCATGATTTTCAGACAATCAAAAGAGACAAAACTGATATACAATGATATACAGCTTTTTAAATATGGTATGGAATACTTAAAGAAAAGTTTATTAGTTTCGCCCTCTTTTAACCCACATGTTGAATAACTTGAATAATAATTCAGGTTGATATGCATGCCATATATTTAAATCCATATGTGCTTTCTAACATCAGTTTTTTTCAGCAGTGGAAATACATTTTTCCACAATTCATTACTATCCTACTCAACTTTCAAATGTACAGTAGTTTGTGTGGTTATCTTAAAGAGTAGGATAAGTTTTGAAATGTCAAGCCTCTTGCGCAAGCAAACATCACATGGAAGACATTGTGAATAAATTTTCTTTGACCTATAAGGTTAAGTAAAGTGCCGTCAGTTTTTGAAGAAGCATGAAGCATAAATCAATTTAGAATAATTGTGTAAACCAAATTTGTGAGGCTTAAAAGAGTGATAACTGAGCAGTGATAGTGGGCTCAGTCTATATTAATTTTATCAGAGTTTATAGAAAAACAGTGGTGTGTGAACACACCAAGTAATTGCCTTGTCAGCAGAGACATGATCTTATGAAAGGAAATGATTCACTGCTACCAACGCATCACAGAAAAAAATTATGAAGTTATGATAAAATGTATGGAGACCTGACATGTTTGTGTCAAACATCTAATATAGTCTGAGAATCAGTGTTTCAAAAATTCCAGGTATCCACATGTAAAGTGTGAGGAGAAAAAAAAAGAACCATGTGAAAATATTTAGTCAAATGTGCATTGTGATCTCAACCACTTCCACAAGCTGAAAAAAAAGACTTTAGCTCCAGAGAAATACAACAGCCCATCTAAAATGTATGCATATGTGCCACTGCTGTCAGTGGACTTATGATATGATATAACAAGCCCTCTTGAGCCTAGTTATGTGGTAATGTCATTTTTAATTGGACCTGTCTATATATTGGTTCACCAAGTGTATTGTAATCTGAAGAAGGCCACAGGCTGTTATTTTTTGGAAATGCTGAAAATAATTATATACAGAATAATATAGTGTACTCTTAAACAGATTACATAAGTACACTAAAATGAATTCTGACACCTGCATTGGAGAAACGTAAACGTTTCATGCTTGTACAATGCATGTTGGTCACAATTATTGGCACCCCTATAAGTTCTTATGAGTAAAATATCTCTGAAGTATATTCCCTTTAATTTTTACATTTATGAGCACACCAATCCTGTTCCACAGGATTATAAATATGGGAAACACAAAGGCCAAATTCACTTCCAATCATCCATCTCAAGGAGTAAAACCAAAGAACCAAGAAATGTGCAGAACACGATTGTTGAGCTTCACAAAATAGAAAGTGGCTATAAGAAAAAAGCTAAAGCATTGAAAATCCCGTTTCCACCATCAAGGCAATAATTAAGAAGTTTCAATCAACTCAAGCTGTTACAAATGTGCCTGGAAGAGGAGGCGAGTTTGAGTTTGAGATTAGTTGAGTCTTGGGGTCAGAAAGCCTAAAAAAATGGAACTTCAAACAGGACTGGCTTCTACGGTCAGATGAAACTAGAAAAAGAGCTTTTTGACTCTAAACCCAACCAAATAAGTTTAAAAAGTACCCCATGCCCACAAACATACTGCTGGATCTTTAATGTTGTGGGCTTATTTTTCTGCTAGAGTTCCCGTTCAGATACGCGGCATCATGGATTCTGGTGATTGGATCTTCCGTCAGGACAATGATCCAAAACAAACAAAAATGTGTCACTGAGCACAAAATGAAGCTTCTGCCATGGCCATCCCAATTCCAAGAACAACAGAAGCTGGGAATCTGAAAGACCTGAAGAGATTCTGTATGAAGGAATAATCTATGATCTCTTGCCAAGTGTTTTCCAAACTCATCAGGCATTATAGGAGAAAACACAGAGCTGTTATCTTGGGAAAAGGACGTTGCAATAATCGGGTGCCAATAATTGTGGCCAACATGGACTAGAGAAAAACATTCATTTCATAATGAGGTTTTCCCCCCACATTAAGCAGTTTGTTCTTTTATATCAGTTTTTGGGAAAAGCAAATTGAAACTTTTAATGTATCTTTCAACTTATTTGATTTTTGTTCATATTTTTTAAATTCTTAAATAGTTTTTTTTTTTTTTTTTGCTACGAACAGCTACTAAAGCATTGCAAAATTCTCATCAGCATGCACATTTACAACTTGCATCAGTATGGAGCACAAATAGTTTATGGTTATTTATTAGTGCCATTTCTTAAGGTAAACTTCATTATTATTACAGCCCATACTTGTAACCTCAAGTATTCAACTTTGGCATTTAATCCCACACTATTTTTGCTTCAGGCACAAGTAATACCTCAAATCCTGCAGCTTGTTGAGGAGATGTGTGATCAGACTTCTAATTTAAAAAATCTCATAGACTCACATTGATAGAGGGACCCAAGCCATATTTGGGGACCAGAATATCAGTATGCCCTGGGAACCATTTATTAAACGCAAAGAAAATATGAAAGCAACCCGCTGGCTATTATCCACAGCATCATGGCATTGCAGTATTGAATGTGGCATGGGCAAGCACTGTAGTTTATCTCCATAAACTCATTTCCAACTCGCTTCTAATTTTCAAACTGGCACACACAGAGGAAATGCAAATTAATTTGCTAACAAAAATAGACAAAAACTGTAGAAAATGTCCAATGCAAGATTCAGTAGGGATGTTTCACATGCTTAAGCAATACAATATTACATTTACTTTTATTCATTCAGATTTTTTTTTTTCTCAAAGTGTCATTAGGAAGGAGATAAGTGATTACTCACAAAGAATTGGAATTGGAATCAAATATACATAAGTAATATGAACTAGTTTAGACTAAGCCAAGATTAGGTCATAGTTCAATTAGGACATTAAAGTGATTTTTATAAACATGCTATAGAAAAAAACATTACTGGAGTGCATCTTGAGACAAAACAAGAGCACTGACATATTTCAAGAGCAATTAGTGCAAGTTTCTTTCATTTGAAACAATTTACTAGCCTGGGACTAGGCTTAAGCCTTGTCTGTAAAACTGGGGGATGGAGTTTTTAGATATAAGTTAGTCAAGATGTTAGAAAGCATTTACTAATTATGTGAATATTTGCTTAAAAGAATAACTCACACAAAATTATTAGTCAAAAGATTACATCACTTGTGCACCAATGCATCCTCTGCAGTCCAAACAGCTGTTAAAAATGTCACAATAATCCACAAGTAATCTCCAGTCCATCAATTAAAGGGGTAGTTTTGGTGTTTCTGTTCAACAGTCCAAAAGAAGTCAATAAAGTATATTCATCCATAATAAAAAGTGCTCCAGACAGCTTTGGGGGGTGGAAAAAAGGCCTTCTGTAGCAAATCGATGTGTTTTTGTAAGAAAAACATCCATATTTAAACTGTAGGAATCAACTGTCGTACACTTCTTTTGGACTGTTGAACAGAAACACCCACCCACTGCCATTATAAAGCTTGGAAGAGCCAGGATCATTTTCAATGTAACTCCGATTGGATTCGTCCAAAAGAAGAAAATCATATACATCTAGAATGCCTTGAGGTTAGTAAATCATGGGTAAACTAACCCATTAACATACTGTCAAGTGAAAATCTGTGTGTAAGAAAGAAAAAAATCCTTCATTTGACATATTAAATAACGTTCATACATTTTTGTTGGAGGTTGTATGTGCAGGTTAAATAATAAAAAGTGTGTTGATCCTGGGAGATGTTTTAAATCAGATTCAGCTTGATATATGGTGTCCATCAAATTTTTAATACAAGGTGGAGATCTTTGGAATTTCTGAAGGTGGTAAATATAAATCAGGACACGTATTCTTACATTAAAAGTTGATTACAAGCCCAAAGGGAAGGTGGCTGAGCTACATGGACCAAAATGGCAGGAAAACAAGAATAGCACGGAACAGCAATTTCAGTCAGTATTGGAATCTCTCTCTCTCTCTCTCTCTCTCTCTCTCTCTCTCTCTCTCTTTTAAATAAACACTTTTCTAATATGGGAAAAAATCTATCTTACACTGTCTTTTAATATTTATTTAGAGAGTGTCAGACAGTTATTTAACAATCACGGCTTGTTACAGTGTACTTAAACTACTCAAGAGGCGTTTAACTTTAAACAATTGCTTCTAGCCAAAATCCATAAAAATGTTTCCTCCTGTGGGAAAAAAACAAAACAAAACATCCCCTTTTGTCCTCTCACATTCAAATACACCAACATATTTGGTTAGAACTGTTTTGGACTGTTTTCACTTGTAAACAGTGCTTGATCTGTTTCCCTCCTGATTCAGACAATATGACTTTTTCACTTGAGAAAGCAGGCACATATTTTAGCCGGAAGCGATGTTTAAAGTTTAAACATATTGATTGTTTTTTTGTTTTTGTTTTTTAATATAAACATGTAGCTTTTCACTTCTCTAAACATTAATTGTGGATTACATTTGGGTCAATGTGATATTTTTATGGCATCAGCTTGTTTGGACTCTCATTCTGACGGCACCCATTCACAGAGGATCCATTGATGAGCAAGTGATTTAATGCTAAAAGAAACAAACTATATCTTGGATGGCCTAAGGGTGAACAAATTTTTAGCAAATTTTCATTTTTCGATTATTCCTTTAAAGGATTGTTGTACAGTATTGCAGTAACCGAGCACATTTAAAAATAATATTTTAAGTTTGTAAATATAGATTGTTTGAATATTAGTTTAAGGAAAATGTCATAAACTTGAGGGCGAAATATCATATGCCTAACTTGAAATCTTTGCATCGTTCTATATAAAGGATGTAACAGTATATTGTTAGTCTGGGCCTAATGTTTTTATTGCCAGAAATAACATCATATCAAGAACTGCTCAGGAAATGTCTTCAGGATTTTAAGAAACCTCTGCCAGCATGGAGACAGCTTGTCAGGTTTGATTCTCCTGGGTTTAACTTTGCGCAATCAGACGTGTCTCCTCTATTCTCTAAGGATTTTATCCTGCCCACTGACTGTATGAACCTGCTACCATAAGTGTGGTGATGAATACTTTCTAAATCCTCACTGCAGGATAATATTACTCATTTGTGTGCTCAAAGTAATAACATACATGTACAGAAGTCAAGCAAAGCCTTGAAGTCACTCTTGTGATATAAACTAGAGGGAATAAATTTGTAAGCGACTTGTTCTGCAATAACTTGCTGCGTTTTGATAACAACATTACATCACCGTCTGATGCAACGGTTTACAGAGTAAAATGCACGTTTCGCATTGTGTTGTTAATGACACAATAAAAATTAGGAGTATTTCCTATCTTTGACAAAGATGAAACAACATTCATATGTTTTGCTGATGATCGCATGTGCAGGTGAAATTATAAAAAGTGTGTCGATCCTGGGAAACTTTTTTTTTAACACCAGATTCAGCTTGCTTTATGGTGCCCATTAAATTTTCAATAACAGGAGGTGACCTGTGGAATTGACCTCACAATATACCTCACAAGTGTCTACTCTAAGTTTTCTTATTTGTGTTATTTGTGCAGACACAACGCCACTGCGATTGAACAATCACTGCTTGTTATACAACAGTGAATGTACTTTTGTCACTCAAGAGTACACAAGTTTAATTATGTTTGAAAGGCTTTTAGATGGAAATAGTTACTTTGGACTTGGGCCCTCATCTTTATTTGATTCATTTTACAGTGCATTTAGCAGTGCAATCTAGACAAATCACATACCTGCAAAGTAAACAAGAATGTGCCTGACAATTACTAGTGAATGAATTTAGATGCAGTCTTTGGCAGACATAACCATCTCCACATGAAGCCTTTCACTATAATCAAAGGGACTATGTACCATGTACACAGAGATGTTCATTAATGTACAATTTTATAATAATTATTTGTTTGTTTTCCCAGAAAGCATGGCAAATAGCAGACTGAAAAACAACTTGCAATAACCTTTATGCTTCTCTGAAAATGCTGTTTCACTTATGAAATGACAGTGGTTCTACTTCACATGAAACCAAAATAGAAATAAAGCTACTGTTAGACTTCATGAACAAAAGGCTCTTGCTCATTGCAGTGAAGTGGCCCAAAATAACCAGTTGTTGGCTCTGCATCTAAAAAAACAAAAGTATTCAAATTTGAATGAGATGTAATTAGCCTTTTTGTAGCTAATGAAAAGGATTGACTAATATGCTTTCCACACGAGTGCAGTTTATTTATTTATTTTTCTGATGGTAGAAATGAACTGCTTGATTCAGCCTTTATTTCCTGTCAATTTAAAAACTCAAGTCTATCTTGGAATACCCCTGTCAGGAATATCCCACTACAGGAAGTAGTGTTTTTAGAATATTAGCCTACAGCAAAACAAATTTTTAATGCACCCTTGAACCCCACTGTGAGCTATCATTTCCATTACCCTTCAAATTGCGCAATTTAAATTTTTAGTTTTTATGCTCGCATAAGGTGGTTTTATGCTTGCATGAGGTGGTTTTTTCGGCAATTCGAAAAAGGAATAGTTCATAAAACTGCAATGGAAACAGTCTCCCCCCCATAACTCTGACGCAGCCACTCTAGTCAATGCTAGTGTTTATCCACCTTTTTCTTCCCCAAGAGTGGGTGCGGCCATTTGTAAATTTTGTGGGTCTGGCTTCTGGTCTTATCTGTGCCCAGCTGTTTTTAGCTGTACAAAACAGTTTGTTTTGCTGATTGATATTGCAAATTGGTGTGTCTTACCATATTTTTAATTGTATTATCTTAATTATGAGCACACTGATTTGTAGTTCAAATCATTATTTCAGGCATTCAGGGCTGTAGAGGTCATCTATAGGCGCTGATCCACCATCTGGGCTAGGTATGGACTGGAACCAGGGGGACTGCAGTGACCATCTGATCTAAATACAGACTGGATCTGGGCGCCTACAGTGACCTCAGAATAAGAAAGAAGCAGACTAATATTAGCGTAGTTGCAAAAAACAAACAAACAAACAAACAAAAAACAGAAATTAATTTATAATAAATACCAACCTTTCTTACAAACATATTTACAGTGTTGCATTTATGTCTCAAATTGTATCTTTTTATTTCTCACAATTTCTACATTTGTTTCTCATAATTTGGCTGCATTACAGTTTTATTGCATTAACAGTCTTGTTTAAAAGGTCAACAACGTTGTGTTGTGGAATTTGTTTTTTAATTATATTGTTCTGAAATGAACATAATGACTTGAAGAAACATTTGTTCATTTTGATGAACGAGATTCAAAGATCTGAGTCAGTAACATGATCCGAACTTCCCATCACTAGTAGTAAGGACATTGTTTAAAATAGTCGTTCAGCAGTTCAACTGTAATTTTATGAAGCTACAGGAATTATTTTTGGGCCCCAAAAAAACTAAAATAAGGATTTTATTTAACGATTATTTTCTCTTGTTTTTAGAGACAGAGTGACACGTGTCATAATCTGAAAACCACGCCCACCAGAGGAAACAATCCAACACTCTCCATCGACATTGTATTGCGGGAAGCTGCCTCCTTGTCATTTCTGACTTATACCAAAAAACAGAACAATGTCTAAAAGCTGCTATGTGACAAGGTGCACAGTAAACAAGCTAAAAAAAACACAGAACTACGTTTTTATAAGCTGTCGACCCAAAAAACATGCGTTAAGAGACACAAAAGTAGAGCGCAACATGTCATATTACTCTGAGAACTACGCCCACTGGCGGGAAACTTAATCAGACAGTAAAATTCATTATTTTGAACCATGCCAAAGGATTATTTCACCACCCTATGTAAACCTGAAAGGAGGAGACATATAGAGAAACTAAATTTTATTGGTCTGTGTCAGTGCTCCTTTTCCTTACCTTCTGTTTGATGGAGAAATGATCCAAATGAATGGCCCATCATGAAATACCCTGTCATCTACAACTATTTGTGTCCTTAAACGCTTGTTTTTGGGGTTGACAGCTTATAAAAACATAGTTCTGTGTTTTTTAGCTTGTTTACTGTACACCTTGTCACACAGGAGCTTTTAGACATTGTTCTGTTTTTTGTTATAAGTCAGAAATGACAAGAAGGCAGCTTGGATTGGTATTTATTATATTATCACTATTTATTAGGTTATCTTTACTGAAATACTTTCAGAAGCATTTCATCAACCACTTCTCAAAACCCCTGGTTCTGTTTCTGTCTTCCGCGCCGTCTCGCGCACAGCTGTCTGTGCAGATTTTAAAATGTACCAGAGATTGTATTACAGCCTTGACGTCATTGAATTTCAGACACTCAATTTTCACCTGTCACAAAAAGTTTGTGACTTCTCTTATGAAATGCAATTTTTTTTCAAGGCAAACTCTCAAAATAGTTCAGTCCAAAAGTATTGTTTAGTGCAGTGGTTCCCAACCTTTTTTCCAGGGGACCCCTTTTTTAACATTAATATTTTTCAACGACCCCTCATTTAAAAAAGTGCCGATTGATTAAAATAAATAAAAAAAAATTAATTAACTTAATTTTTTTCTGAAATTAATTGTGATTAATCGTGATTAATCCCACCTAACATTAAAGTGTTTCATTATACTTTTATATTGCAATAATGTCACATTCAGTCTTCAAATTAATGTAGAAAGAACATAAAGTATATTTTTAATATTTGTTTAATGCCATATTTTTTAATGACTGAAGGCAAGTATCACTGATACCAACTAATGTCTCTATGAATTTTTTTCCTAATATTTAACTATTGACCATTACAGTGTAATTGACAGCTAACAATTTTACATTTATTAGACTTTAAAAAAATAACTTCTAATTTAAGGGAACATAAAAACAATCTTCACATAAACCCATTATAATAAATAGCAAAAGTCATACAGCTAAAGTTACCTGTGCCCTTCAGCAAGAAAATACAGCCTGATTTAATAAAGTTACTAAACACTAAATTCTAAATTAAATAAAGATAAGCTTAAAACTACAGAAGCTGGTTTTCTCTTTTTAATTTTGTTCTTTAATTAACAGACATCACATCAGCTGGTTATAAGGATGTTTTGGCTGCTGTTACTTTAAAAGCTGCTGCTGCTGAACTTGGTGCGGATCTGAAACTGCTTTAAATGTGACATAAATAATAAATAATTACATGCAGTTTAGGCAGCTTTACTCGTATTTTTTTTAGATTCATGTCTTAAATGACGTCATAACTACGACATTGCACACTCTCTTAGCTTAATTTGGGTTTGAATATGATACAGCGCTTTAATACAGGTCTAATACAGCGTGCGCCGGCACATTTGTGCGTGCACTTGAAGAAGAGCACGCGCTATGAGCACAGTATAACAACTGACAGGAAGATTTGTTTTTACCGACATATGGCCATCTCATCTGACCGCAGTTCACTGATGTTCTACTGAAGCTTCTCGTCACGGGTACCGTTTCTGACTCGCGTCTAGTGCTGAAGTGAAGTTGGAGCGCGCGTCTGAAAAGTCTCCTGCTTGTAAAGACGTTCCGCGTCTAAATAAACACAATTCTTTAGCAGTTGCGGGTACATATTAACAAGTTATGGTAAAACTGCAATCATTTCTACCTCCAAATTAGAGTGAGTTTGGCGAACACTTGTAAATCTTGAGCGTCCCCTAGTGGTGGTCGCGCCCCGGTTGGGAACCACTGGTTTAGTGTAAAACATGTTGAAGATTAGCTAATAGACCGTCGATTTATTAAATAATAAGCGGTTTCCTCTAAAACGCTGTTTATTCAGCATAGTGAAGCCTCACTTCCACTGACATCCATCCATCCAAAAAAAACAAGAAGAAAAAAAAAGAAACAACGGCTTCTCATCTCCTTCCCTGCACCATAGTGTTAGCGTTGGCCGTTACGCTTTTTCGGCTAAAGGTTGCAGGCATGCCTTCTAGTGGCTTTGAATATACTCCACCACAAAAGTGCAGATAGATGAGTTCAATGCATGAGCAAACACAATAACAAACTGAATAGTTTGTAGACATCTTCTGATGATGAAAAATGAGTCACATGGACAGAACACAGATGGCCAAAGTTTCTTTTGGGCTTTAGAACACTTGAGCAATGTTCAACCACTCTGAACACCCTAGCAACCTCTTCAAAACCACCTCAAAACTTCAAATCCCTTTTTTATAACACCATAACAACCAAATAGCAACTAAAACCTTTTAGATTACTTTTGCAATGGGTTTGCAATGACCTTGCAACCACCCAGAGCACCATAGGATGCACATAACAATTCATCAGAAAAATGATTAAAATGTCTTTCAATTTTGAAAATCCACTGAAAACAACCAGATAGCAACTCGCTCAAACTCCACAGAACACCTTAGCAATGACATATCAGTGTCCTGAAAAGCACCCATGATGGCTTCAGAATTTGTATCATTTTCTCCATTAATTACTGATGTTTTGCAGACATTTATCACACATTGTGAATATCAAGAAAAAAGCATCAAACGTTGATTTTTTTTAACACCTGACATTATTATTATGCTTGAAGGCTGAAAGCACAAGCAGCCATTATCTCTGCACGTCTAGACAACTGTTGATCCAGCCTATATGATAAGGGGTGATGTTACTGTTGTTCACATGCTGAGGAGGCAGAAGGCAGATTTTTCCACCAGGGACTTTGGGAACACACTGCTTTTATGCTTGTAGCGAGCTGACACTTTACTTGACTGACACTTCATTAATGATGTTTGTGGTAGAGTGCTATAGTAATGATATTGTTTTGGGAGCTCAGCAATGCACATAGAGAGCCAAGTAGCAGAAAAGCAACCCCCCTGCCCCACACCCCAGTTTAGGGCATTTCAGAGGAAAGAGATGTGTCCAGTGTGTCAAGCACCCTTGTTATCCAGCAACTGCCAGTTCAACTGTTTTCTTTTTTTATTATTATTATTATTTTAGAAACAATACAGCACTGAGCTTGAAATGTTTGCAGAATGTGCTTCTACTGAGTCGTACCTGGCGAGTTAGTGGTTAATTTTCAAATCTCTTGTCCTCAGCAGAATCTAGCTGATATCCCAGGTGGCCAGCTCAGAGCTTCATCAGCATTTGTACAACACTCTGTCACATTAGAGAGTCACAGCTAGAAGGCATGAAGTTCTTTAGTAGATCCTGTCCGTAATACAGCCTCCTGTTGAGGCAATCCAGCTTAACCAGCAATGTCAACCGTGCCTCTTAAACAGCTGGAGACATTGGCTAGAGTAGTCAATGAGCACCAATATGGCATATTATGCCAGTTACACCAGTGGGAAAGTTTGAATCTGGTTCATGATATTGCTTAATCTCATCGCCTCTCTGACTACAAGAAAAGGTCATAAAATCAACTAAAACTATGACTCCAGGGTTAATATTCCACATGAAATACTAGCATACTACACAGTATATACTTTACTTTTTGCCAAAAAAGCGAAAAGGGTGAATGCGAAGGATTTTTTAGAATTCTACATAGCCTACTGTATCATATTTGATAGCAATATTTCAAATATCTTGATCTTTTTAGTATATTTAAAAAAAAATCTCCTTCAGGCTGTGGTACTCATTATTGATTTTCATAAAGTAAACCTGAGAATAACATAAAATGGTATTAATAATTTAAGATGAACATTTATTAGACTAAAGCAATTTCATGTATTTATTTAAATAGATAATTCACAACCCCCCCCCCCCAAAAAAAAAAATTTAATTCTGTCATTAATTACAGTGCCATGCAAAAGTATTCATACCCCTTCATTTTTTTCACATTTTTTGTTGCAGCCCTACGTTAAACTGCTTTAAATTACTTTTTCCCCACATCAGTCTACACTTCATACACCATAATGACAAAGCACAGACCAGATTTTTGACAACTTTGCAATTTTTTAAAAAGTAAAACACTAAAATAAGTACATTGCATAAGTATTCATACCCTTAACTCTTAGTACTTAGTTGAAGCACCTTTACAGGCTTATATCGTTTTGATGATGCGACAAGTTTTGCACATCTGCATTTGGCAATTATCTTCCCCTCACCTCTTCACCTCTCAAGCTCTGTCAGCTTGGATGGGGGCTGGCAGACAAGGCTCTGCCTGGGCCACTCAAGGACATTCACAGAGTTGTCTATAAGCCACTCTTGCTTTGTGTTCGGAGTCATTGTCCTGTTGGAATGTGAACCTTCTGCTGATTCTGAGGTTCTGAATCCTCTGGACGGGCTTTTAATTAAAGCATAAGAAAGAAAAATCCTTCTCCTCTGAGTCCCTAAGTCACAGCCCCATAGCATGAGGCTGCTGAACTCTTGATCGCCTTGACACAATCCTGTCTCAGAGCTCTACAGGAGGTTCTTTTGACCTCATGGCTTGGTTTTTGCTCTGATATGCATTTTCAACTCTTCTGAGAGGTGTGTGCCTTTTCAAATCATTCTCATTCAAATGAATTTGTCACGTTAACTCGACTTGAAGTGGGGTAACATCTACAAGCAATATGAATGCTCCTGAGCTCAATTTCAAATGTCTCAGAAAAGGGCATGAACACTTATGCAATGGAATCATTTCAGTTTTTTATTTCTAATAAATTTGCAAAGTTATTACAAACCTGTTTTGTGCCTTGTCATTATGGTGTATGGAGCGTAGACTGATCTGGGAAAAGTAATTTAAAGCAGTTTAATGTAAGGCTGCAATACAACAAGCATGAAAAAATAATGAAGGGGTATGAATACTTTAGCAAGGCACTGTATTCACCTTCATGTCGTTCCAAACCCGTAAGACACAAATTAAGATATTGAAGTCCAAGAGCTTTCTGACCCTGCATAGACAGCAACACAACTACCACGTTCAAGGCCTAGAAAGGTAGTAAGGACATTGTTAAAATAGTCCATGTGACATCACAGTGGTTCAACTGTGATTGTAAGAAGCTACGAGAATACTTTTTGTGAGCAAGGAAAACAAAAATAACAACATTTCATATATCTGGTTTTACAGGTTTAATACAATTCAGGATAAAACATTTAAGTCTGAAAAATAGGATGCTACAGGTTAAATTTCCATGCTACATACTGCATACTGTTGAAGAAGTAAAAGCTGTATGGCAGTATGCAGTTCTAAACATAACACAGATTTCATGGAAACACTTCCTGTTTCTCCAGCTCCAGTGATGGCCTTTAATGTAGACCTTTTTCTGCCAGCTAATGTAGTGGATATAGTAATTCATTCAGTTTGCGTTCGTGCACGACAAATTATACATTTATGCATTTGGTCGATGTTTTTATTTAAAGCATTTCAATCTAACCCATGACCTTAATGCTGCTAGTGCAATGGGATACAGGAACACATCTAATTTAGCAATCATAGAAGGTCATCTGGCTATTCTAGCATACATACTGAAAATTAGCATACAATACACATATACATACAGCAGAAACAGAAGCAGTAGTGTGCCATAAGGCTATTACAGACCACCTTGGTTATTTCCAGTCCTTCTAAACCTGTGCCTTGTATTTAATTAGCCAGTGTGTAAACACTCCTGTGTTGTTGCAAATATGTAATATTAACCACAGTTTCTTGCAGGTGTAAGACAAGGAGCTTGTGACAGTTCTCTTTGGACTCTGTTAGATACAGAAAAAATGGTAAGCAATGCATGTTTACTTAATACCATTTAATTTAATACTGTGTTAACGCGCACAGTTATAATTACCCATCAATCAAAGCATGAGTTTTGCGTGTATTTTGGTCTAATTTCATCTGCATTTGTATAGGGGGTTTGCACTTACATCATGGTTTGGTCAGTTACCAATACTTGGATGTAAACAACAGCATTGATTGCATGGTTAATGTACAATTGAATAGTTGTTCTGCTATTTTATGCTGTCTAAACCATGGGGGAAAAAAATGTGTGGAAGCTGCTAAATCAAATAGAGTAGGACTTGGTAAGCAGGAAAGGGCGCAATAGTTGGACAAACTAAATAGGTGGTAATGATACATAAGAGCAGTATTATGATATTAGCCTACTATTTCACCTACCTGACCAGAAATTATAGGAACAGACACAAATGTGAAAAAAAGATTCTTGCCCTGGAAATCCTGGTTCAGTTTGGCCAACCACAAACGCCTTTTTTCATCAGACAGTTTTTTGCACTCTTCTGTCAGTCTATAGTACTCCAAATGTTTTTCCTGGTCCAACCGATTAGTACAGCCCAAAACATGACAATAATTGAGCATTTTCAACAGCAATAATCAGCTAAATTTTGCGAGTACGGTTCGGTTCAGTGGCATTGTTTACGTTCAGTATACGCTCTGTTGTTCAATATCAGGGTGCTGTAGCCACTTGTTACTGGCTCGAGGTGAATTTCACCTCAAGTGCAAAACATAGTATGTAACACATACATAAACACAGATGGGTCTTTGGCTGGCATCTACATGGCTTTGTTGCACATGCCAATTATGGCTTTCGCAGTGTTGTGGCACAGCAGCTGCAACTGCTTTTAAATGTGAATCACAAAAGAACCAATGGCAAACTGGTGCCAGGAGTGTATAGAACAGTGAGTGCTCCTCCATTCATCACCTCTCCATTCAATCTCTTACGTTTCAGTCAGTGTTTCTCTTTTCACCTTAAGATTGTGTTTTTTACTGGATGGGCAATTTAGGCTATTGTCTTTTTTGTCTCTTTTTCTATGGTGAAGTGAAGAAGGAGTGACATGCCATAACTTCTTTTCAAATTTTAGGAATTGCTTGTGGACAACTGAGGCACTTTATTCCAGAGAAACAGTGTGTGTGCGCGTCTATAACGAATATGATGGTAATTTCTTTGTAACCTCTCCTTCTTTACCCACACATGCTTACACACTATACAACTACTGTACATTGTTCTTCATTCATAATCGTGCCACTACTAGCTTTCATCATGAGTTGTATGGTGAGGAAATGTAATTTTATTTATTTATTTAAAATAGGCTACTATTGAAAAACTCATACTGTGTATTTAGGGGTTCAAGTGCGTAGTGCTGAAACCCTATTGTAATTGTTAGAATGGTCAAGGATCAGCAATCTCCATGTACAACTGATCGTGCAGACCAAAGCTTAAGTCATAGAGGCTTGAAACTTGGAAGGATGGTAGTACTCACATCGCCGAAAACATCCCCAAGGCTCGCACCAAATGGCCTGACCGGGGAGTTAAAGCGATCAAAAGTATGATATGGAGAGTATCAATATCAATATCAATACTCTGGAAAGTATCAATATCAATAATTATCAAAAAAAAGTTGAACTTTCGACTAACCATCGCAAAGGACACTTAAAAAAGCCATGGCAGCCATTGGCTGGTGAAGTTTAAGCAGCTATTAGACAAGGTTAACAGAGGCCAATCGAAACAAACCTTGGTGGGCATGTTTGACTCACGGCTCCAAAGGTCTGTGAGAAATTTGAAAGAAATCGGCCACTGGGGGGATGATATCGCATTTTTCAAGGAGCGTAAACGATTGTACTTTGCACGTTTTTTCTCACATACATGCGATATGCATGTCACATGATAGACCTCCTCATTTAGGACAATTTTTCCTCTAGAACCACTGTTGTAAATCAAATTGCTTGTTAAATGATGTAAAAGTAGTACTTTTGCATACTAGTCCTAAGTTTTTCACTCAATCGGGAAAAAACACTGCAGTATAAATCTCTGGACTCTCTAGGTCAATAATTATCAAAAAAATGTTGAAATTTACCCTTTCTGAAGCTATAATTGGGTCGTTTAGAAAAGGGGCTGGTCCAAATTTAACCGAAATCCTATAAAGCCTAAAGGAAAAACTTGGTGAGCATATGTGACAGGTGATTCTAAACAAGCATGCAAAGTTTTAAGGAGATCGGACCACAGCTGGTGCTATAACAGTCACAAACATTAAAAAACATAATACTTCCATGGTAAATTACTTCGATTTGCCAAAATAGCTTTTTTAAATCGTTGATTTAGGTGGTTACAGGTTTGTTCATGTCTTTTTCCATATGTGCTTAAATGCCTTAAAGCACTTGAACCCTAGTAATTGCTGCTTGCAGTTATTTTAAAATTGAAATTGTTATATGAACAGCTAAGTAACCAAATTGATTTGGATCTAATGAGTCTTAAGTAGGACTTTCCTAAAGTCGAACATGACAAAAATGAATGATTTGCAGTTCCGTGAGTCAGAATGATCCACCTGAATCATACTGGGTTGTGAATTCTTAAAAAGAACCAGCTCATTTACCTTGCAAAGCCAATAAAGGGATAGTTCACCCAAAAATAAAAATTCTGTCATTAATTACTCACTCTCATGTTGTTCCAAACCCGTAAGACCTTCGATCATCTTTGGAACTGCATAGACAGTAATGCAACTGACACATTCAAGGCCCAGAAAGGTAGTAAGGACATCGATAAAATAGTCCATGTGACACCAGTGGATCAACATTAATTTTATGAAGCTATAAGAACACTTTTTGTGCACAAAGAATACAAAAATAACTTCTTTTTTCAACAATTTCTTTTACAAAGAGTCGGTTATAAGAGTCTCTCTGGGAAATCTGACTTCACTGGTTGGGCTTTACCATATGTTTTTTATTCGCTACAAAGAAATGACTCATAAAGGTGTTTTTGCTTAAACTTCATTGTTTGTGCTGTTTGTTTCATGCTGATCATTAATTTTAGTATTTAGATTTTATTTTAATTTTAACAGGCGCTGTGAACTATGATTTTTTTTTTTTTTTTTGAATCAGTCATTCTAGTTTTAGAATGAAAAGTCAAACCAGAATATCACTAATTGCCAAATCAAAATGTCACTAATTTGGCCTTGACACTCAGGTGAAAGAAATGTTATTATTATTTTTTTTTTCCCATAACCTAAGATTACCTTATGTCATGACTGAACTTCTCTGTTTGAGTATTTGAGAATTTTAATGGGAACATTCTTAGGACAGTCAAGGCCACAGTGAATTGACTGTTAACTGCTAGCAAATCCAAGTCATATCCAACTTTTTCTCTGAACATGAAAAATGTCATCAAAATCTAAGACAATATCAAAAATCCACACAAGCACACCTTATACCATTTATTTATTTTAAATTTTTATGAATCCCCTTGCAGGATGACTATGTTGTGTGGCCTTGAATAGAAAATATCTTTCACAAGCATTACTGGAAAGACACACTTGTGTCCATTCATAGCATGTACCATTCTGAATTGAACGAATGTCAAGGTAGTCAAGATGAGATGTATAAAATGTGAAGGCTTTGAAAATTCCAGAAGATTCATATAAACAGAGGAAAAATATAGCAAAAGCATTCATTTTGTGGGGCTGCTTCTGAAAGCCTGTACTGGTTTTGTGTGTTCTCACAGAATCTGCAGAACAGTAGGAGGTGAACGTGACCTTTCTGTTAGTATATGTAGATGTCTTTTAATGAGCAATGTGATTAAAAAAGGATAAGAGAAGACATTAACACACATTTCTTTTTTGAGCTTTAAGTGTTTTTTCCTTTTTTTTTCCAGAGCCGTTGGTTCCCAATAGTGCTTGGTTTTGAGTCCACCTAAGTCGAGTCCAAGTCTTTAACCAATCGAGTCCGAGACAAGACCGAGTCCAAAATGGGCCGAGTCGGAATCAAGTCAGAGTCCAAAAGGGCAAAGTCTGAGTCGAGTCCGAGTCCAAGGAAACACTACTGTTTGTCAAAATCTTAACACTGTTTTCAAACTCAGTTATGGAGGGCCAGTTTAGCTCCAGCCCCAACACTTGAACCAGCTAATTATGCTCTTACAAGGACATAATTACCAAGGACCAGGACCGAGTTTGGGCACCCCTGTTTTTAACTAGAAAAACACAATGTCAATTCAAATGTAAGAAAAGCAAACCTCTATTGGATCTTGATTTTTGATTTTGATTTTTGAACATTTCATAATTAGTGCCCTACTCTGCTTAGCAAACGTCTTTGAAATTTAGGTTTTAGAATGTAAAAAATTATAGGGCGGGATTTGACTTTATTCATCGTTATAGTAAATGTATAAATTAAGGGTAAAGCAGTAGGTATCTTGGTGAATGGGACCTTAAGAGCAGAAAATGCATCTCTTATCTCTGATCGTGGATATATGTGTTTTGGTTTTTAATATAACAAATGGTTAGACCTTAGAGATCTTTTTCTCCCGGAAAAGCGTGCCCGCGCACACGTAGACTAGAGCGTGTCCATCAACGCGATTCATTCGGCTGTAGTGATGGGAAGTTCGAATCATTTTACCGACTTGGACATTTGAGTATTGTTCAGCAAAATGAACGGATATTTTTTCTAGTCATTTCGTTCATTTTAGCAAAATATAATTAAAATATTATGTGACAGCCCCATTCGCTTAACCTATGCAGTCTAAGCCGGAAAGAGAATTGATTAGTTTGTCTCTCGAATTTGGGTTCGAGTCATTCGTTCATCACGTGACAGCCCCATAAGATGAACGAACGACTCGAAAAACCCAAACTAACAGGTGAAATAACAGAACTTATAGGATGTTGCGTATGCACGACTGAGCGAATCACTCCCTGAGACCATTTGTTTTTCATGAGTCACATACAAAATTTGTTCAAAATGAACGAATCGTTCAAGATCGACCCATCACTATTTGGCTGCACTGCTGTGAGGGATTCACTCGGGAAGGATGTCTCTAAAGAGTGTGGTTTTGCTTGTAAGGCAAAGATAACTTTGCTCAGCTTCCCGAATAACCCAGCGTTACGTGAACAGTGGATGCAGTTCCTTTTTCCGGGGCAGCAATGGAGTTTTGCAAGTGTGTTTGTTGACGAACGTTTCATATACAAGGCCAAGTTCGATGCTGGATTTGCACATTGTTTGATACTGAAAGATGGAGCGGTCCTCCAGAAGCTCGGCTTTTTCCGGAAAGAATCGGAAAGCTGTATTTTTCTTTTATATATATGATAAAACTAAAGACTTTTTGGAGATATTAAGGATGTAGTACTACTCTATAGGTACTCAAGATTAACATGAAATTAGGTGAAACTGCATGTTATGTACCCTTTAAGTAAAATTTATTTCAATGCAATGGACAAATATCTTATGTACATTGGCAGTAATCATGCATCATTGACTTACCTTCATGTGTTACAAACCTGTATGAGTTTCTTTCTTCTGTTGAGCACACAATAAGCTATTTTAAAGAGCAAACAGTTGTTGGTAACATCGACTTCCATAGTATTTTTTTCAACTAAAGCTGTTTTTTTTTTTTGTTTTTTTTGCATGGAGTTCACCACGGAAGATCACATGACCAACTGAATGATGCTCAATATCAGTTAGTTCATGGTTAATGGCTTTGCAAGGTAAGCATCAAATCAATTATATTTGTACTATTTTCTAAGTACCAAGTAGCAGCAGATGGTGATTGTACAGGTTGAGGCCACAAACTTGCAGAATCAAGTTATTTTAAAGCTTGATTTAAGCAGAAATTTTTATTGCATAATCTATATTTTGCTGACACTCAGTATTTGATGATGGATGTTAGAGCCAGACTCAGAGCACAGTGGGAATCCTCAAAGGAGCTATGTTAAATGAAGAAACGTTGCTTTGAAGCCTCATTATTTTGGGAGGAGAACAGATAAGATACAATATTAATTTACTGCAATGTCAAAATACTCAAATTCTCATTCTTCATTTAGTGAATAGGCAGACTTTTTTATGAATACCAAATCTGCAATCCAAAAACATGGAGCATATTATACTGTAAAGTCTGATTTATAATCTGGATGCTAAAACACTCAAATACTAGCATGTGCACAATGTGGACGACACAAGATAAACTCCAGTTTATTAACTCTGACCTGTTCCTTTCTCTTATATCTATAATCTCTGTTTTCTCTAAAATACCTTTGTCAATAAAATGGCCAAATGAAATTATTTCAGCATTACACAACAAAAGATAAAACATTAATATATTTGTCTTATATATTATGACATTATTATGCTATTATCAGTCTTAGCTTTTTTATTATTTATTTATTTTTTTTTAAAGAAACTGATTATTTTAAATGCTGTTCATTTGGGATAAGGACTAAAACCTTTGTTGAGCATCATAGATAAATCCAATATCAGCTTCTGCAAATTTCAGTGCTTTATTGCCATCTGTTGGTGCAGGCGAGTATATCCGGGTGTCTTTTTGTATCCAATGTTACATTGAGAATCCAGAAAGACAAAATCAATAAAGTTTTACTGCAGATGTAAAGCTATAGCTTATGTACCTAGTTAAAACAACTTATTAAAATATGTACACTACCAGTCAAAAGTTTTTTAATGTTTTTCACCAAGCCTGCATTTATTTGATCCCAAGTACAGCAAAAACAGTAAACTTTTGAAATATGTCTACTATTTAAAATAACTGTTTTTAATTTGAATGTATTTTAAAATGTAATTTATTCCTGCAATCAAAGCTACATTTTCAGCACCATTACTCCAGTCTTCAGTGTCACATGATCCTTCAAAAATCATTCTAATATGCTGATTTGTTTTTCAAGAAACATTTATTGTTATTACTATTATTATTAAAACGTGAGCAATTTTTTTTTTTTTTTTTAATTCTTTGATGAATAGAAAGATCCAGAAATCAGCATTTATCTGAAATAAAAAGCTTTTGTAACATTATACACTATACCATTCAAAAGCTGGGAGTCAGTTTAATTTGTATTTATTTTTTATTTTTTTGGGGAAAGAAATTATGGAAAGTAATACTTTAATATAGCAATGGCGCTTTAAATTGATCAAAAGTGATAATAAAGTATTTTATAATGTTACAAAATATATCTAATTCAGACTAATGTTGTTCTTCTGAACTTTCTATTCATTAAAGAAACCTGAAATAAATCTACTCAGCTGTTTTCAACATAATAATAATAATAATAATAATAGTTATTTTAAATAGTAAAAATATTTCACAATATTACTGTTTTGCTGTACTTTGGATCAAATAAATGCAGGCTTGGTGAGAAGAAGACACTTAAAAATCATTAAAAATATTTTGACTGGTAGTGTACATTTAAAAGGAAATCATCTTTCTATAAAATCCACACTTAACTACAATTTGTATGAAGAATCATTTATTTAAAAACCCATCGTAACAATACATCATAATCGGTTTACCTTCTCACCCAAGGCAGCTTGGCATATCATTTTCTTTTGAGTCACTTAAAAACAAAGCAGAGCAGCTTTATCATAATGACATGCATGTTAAAGCAATCTTATCAGTGTGGAAAAAAGAGCAAACAAAGCATCTGCTGCACAGCAATAACCTTCCTGACATTCTTTTCTAATTGAACACATTCAAATTTTGTTTGAGACATTTGGAGATGACAGTTAGCATTGTAAAACAAGTGACATGTAATGCAACACGCAGTCTTTTCATTCATTCACAAATAAAAAACTAATTTAGCCACAGAATGGAAGCAAGTCCATTAGACCCATGATGACCTTTGAATGCAAAACATCCCACTTCCTCATTTACAAGCAGTGCATGTAAACAATGAGTAATGCTCAACAAACCATGTCCAGATCTATTATATCAAATAATACAACATGGAATTGAATTGGTATGAACTCTGATCTCATTTACAGATCTACACCGGTTTATGACATCACTGATAGCAGGGGTCTAATCATGGAGTGTTTAATGTAATTGACCAGCCAAAGAAAACCAAAGCTACAACAATATTTGTAGGGGATCAAAAATGGAATGTATTGTTAGAATGCTGTGATTTCTATTTAAAGCAAAATTAGAGAATCTAATACACTGTAAAGCATCTTTTTGACTGTGGAAATTCATCTCTGTCAATTTAAACCAACGTCTCCTGTCAACATTAAACTAATTTTTACAGAGCTTCTGGATATGTTGAGCTCTCTAGCTCATTAGACCTGAATTTTCCCCAACAATAACAAAATCAACTCCTCATTCAGGTTTGATATAGTTTCTTACTGCTTTACTGATTTATTTATGTGTCGAGCAGAGCAAAGCGGTATTGAACATTCCAACATACCATTTGGCTCAGGGCCCCCTCATGCTTTTAACAGCAGATGGGCTCAGCTTTTTTGTCCTTTGGGAACAGTTAGAGGAACCAGTGGTTAGAAATTAATTATTTATCACACTGGCACAGGCACATAAAATGGTCCAACGCAAAGGAAACTGAGGCACAGGAGGTTTGACAAACTGATGAATATTGAAGGTTGATCAAGCATAAAATATAACCCATCTTTCAAGCAGAATCATACTCTTCTCTCTTTGCAGCATTCAATCACATCTGCATGCAGCATATAGAGAAAAAGAAAAGGTACATTACCATTGAAAAGTTGGGAATCGGTAATAAGTCGTCTCTTATGTTCATCAAGGGTACATTTATTTGATCAAAAATACAGTAAAACACAAACAGCTTTTTAAAAAAATATATATATTTTAAAGTGTAATTTATTCCTATGATGGCAATGATGAATTTTTATCAGCTTTTATTCCAGTTTTCAGTGTCACATCATCTTTCAGAAATCATTCTAATATGCTAAATTGCTGCTCAAGAAACATTTCTTGTTATAATCAAAGCTGATAACTGTTGTGGTGCTTATATATATATATATATATATACTTATACAACAGTTCTTTCTGGTCCTTGAATCTGATTGGCTGAGAGGAGTGTGATATTCTGGTGATACGGAACTCCAACCGTTTGACCGTTTGTATCACTCCACTTGCTATATATCTCACAGTAAGTGTCATGGCGGATGCCCAAATCCACTATAATTGTATAAATAATACTGTTTTTATGTCATGAATGTAGTTTAAAGAGTTTTTAGGCTATAATATAATCGTTTAGACTTCAAATAGGCAAAAATCTAACGAGTAGTTTTTGTTGTTATTAATCTATTATTTGATACAGAGCAATTTTTTTTTTTTTTGGCTGACAGCATACGGCCGAATCACAGCTATGCTGATATACAGCCGTATAGCACAGCTACTCATGTGATATTGCTCATATATATATATATAGGGGTTGGACAATGAAACTGAAACACTTGGTTTTAGACCACAATTAGTACGGTGTTGGGCCTCCTTTTGTGGCCAATACAGCATAATTTTGTTTTGGGATTGACAAATACATGTCATGCACAGTAGCCAGAGGGATTTTGAGCCATTCCTTTTCTAGAACAGTGGCCAGGTCACTATGTGATTCTGGTGTAGGAAAACGTTTCCTGATTCGCTCTTCCAAAACATCCCAAAGAGCCTCAGTAATATTCAGATCTGCCGACTGTGCAGGCCATGGGAGATGTTCAACTTTACTTTCATGTTCATCAAACCTCTGTCACCAGTCTTGCTGTGTGTATTAGTGCATTATCATCCTTATACATGGCACCACCTTTAAGGTACAATGTCTGAACCATTGGGTGCACATAGTCAACCTTCACACTTTGCTCTTACTGGTGGAATGTGCAATAAGTGAAGATTGACCACCAGTCTGTGCAAATATAGTCATGAAACCTCCAACACTATATTGGCCAGTGTTTCAGTTTCATTGTCCAACCCCTGTATATATATATATATATATATATATATATATATATATATATACACACACACACACACACACACACTACCAGTCAAAAGTTCGGACACAACTCATTTAATGTTTTTTAAAGAAGTCTCTTATGCTAATTAAGGCTGCATTTATTTGATCAAAAATACAGAAAAAAACAGTAATATTGCAAAATGTTATTACAATATAAAATAATGTTTTTTATTTTAATATACTTTACAATATAATATATATTCCTGTGATGCAAGGCTGAATTTTCATCAGCTGTTACTCCAGTTTTAAGTGTCACGTGATCCTTCTGAAATCATTCTAATATGCTGATTTATTGTTAGAATGATCAATTTTGGAAACAGTTAAATATAAATCAAAAATATAATTTTATAATTTTCTAACAATGTCAATCTATGCTATCACTTTTTATTAAGTAAACACATCCTTGGTGAAGTATTAATTTCTTTCAAATTTCAAATTCACTGACCCCAAACTTTTGAACCGTAGTGTATATTGTTAGAAAACCTTTCTATTTTAAATAAATGCTGTTCTTTTTTTAACCTTTTATTGATCAAAAAATCCTGAAAAGTATCACAGCTTCCCAAAAAAAATATTAAGCAGCCAACTGTTTCCAGCACTGATAATAAATCAGCATATTAGAATTCTTTTTTAAGGATCATGTGACACTGAAGACTGGAGTAATGATTCTGGAAATTCAACTTTAATTACATATATAAATTAAATTTGAATGTATGTTAATATAGAAAAACATTGATTTACATCGTAATAATATTCCACAATATTACCTTTTTTTTCAGCATTTTTGATCAGCCTTGATAAGCATAAGAAACTTCTTTAAAAAAAAACATTAAATGAGAGGGTGTGTCCAAACTTTTGACTGATAGTGTATATTTAAATAATATATATATGATATATGTGACCCTGGACCACAAAACCAATCATAAGTCGCTGGGGTATATTTGTAGCAATAGCCAAAAATACATTGTATGGGTCAAAATTATAGATTTTTCTTTTATGCCAAAAATCATTAGGATATTAAGTAAAGATAATGTTCCATGAAGACATTTTGTAAATTTCCTACCGTAAATATATCAAAACATATATCAAAAACAAAAAACAATATATCAAATATATCATAAGTAATATGTATTGCTTAGAATTCATTTGGACAACTTTAAAGGTGATTTTCTCAATATTTTTATTTTTTGCACCCTCAGATTCCAGATATTATAACAGTTGTATCTCAGCAAATATTGTCCTATCATAACAAACCATACCTTATTTATTCAGCTTTCAAAAGAAATCTCAATTTCGAAAAATTGATCCTTATGGCTGGTTTTGTGGTCCAGGGTCACATATAAAGTTTAAAAGAACAGCATGTATTTAAAATATATATCTTTTGTAATATTAGAAATGTCTTTACTGTCACTTTTAATCAATTTAATGCATCCTTGCTAAATAAAAGTTAATTTCTTTAAAAAAATATATTTAACCGACCCCCACTTTTGAACAGTAGTGTATATAGTTCCACTATTTTGCTAACTTTAGTCACATGCTTTCTTTCCTCTAAAGTCAATGTCAGCAAATCTGTAAAAAGTGTAAAATCATTCAAAGCAGAAAGTGTTTCTAATTTTATTTTTTATTTTTTTACTGTTAAAGGAGTAGTTCACTTCTAGAACAAAAATTTGCTCAACCTGTTATCATCCAAGATGTTCCTTTCTACAGTCGTGAAGAAATTATGTTTTTTTGAGGAAAACATATCAGGAATTATCTGATTATGATGATTAATTAATGACAATTAATGGTCCCTGCGAGTCTGAACGTGCAAAATGCAGCTTAAATGCAGCTTCATAGGGCTCTAAATTATCCCTAAATTTAAAATGTATATACATTTTAATCTCAATGCTAATTTTGTTTAGCTCTGTGATGCGTATGCATGCTCTGTGTAATCCGAGTCAATACAGTAAGGGTAGGTCAAAAAAACTTTTCTCCTCCAACTTCAAAATCACCTACAGCGCTGTTTTACCTTTTTTCTGTAAAGGGCGTTTGACCTTCTTTGCATGTTCACTTTGTAAACACTGGGTCTGTACTTCTGCAGCAATGTAGGACGATTTTAATATTGGAGGAGAAAATGAGATGGGAGTTTTTTTGAAGTCCACTATATGGAGATAAATCCTGAAATGTTTTCCTCAAAAAACATAACTTCTTTAACGACTGAAGAAAGAAAGGCATGAACATCTTGGATGACAATGGGGTGAGTACATTATCTGTACATTTTTGTTCTGGAAGTGAACTACTCCTTTACTCCTTCACTGATATCTTTCAGGTAGTAAGGGCATTTTCTGTCTGACTATTATAAAAATGAATTATAATGGCTTAGAGCACATGCACTGTACGTGTGCAACAAAGTCCAAAACATGAGCCTTTAACATCACAAGGCAAATTTAAACAGCAAAAGCCCATGAGTAAATACTGAAAGTGCAAAAAGTCTTGCTAGTGCAATGGGCCCTTTAATTGTCAGTACATTTTGTGCTTTAACATTAAAGGCCATATTGAGGACGTATCAAACACTCCATGACACTTAAGCTTCCATAAACAAGTTCTACTATAGCTACATATTCTTTCAAACGTGCCAATAAATATGCATTTGTAAGGCAGATTTTTAGTCCTCCTTGAAGGTTTAAACAACAATATCTCTTTAGAATTGTTGTAACCACTGAAAACAATATTCAGACAGCTCTGCAAAACAATCCTAATTATATGAACATTTGGAAGCTGCAGGCAATTTTTATGTAGGTGCGTAAATGGCTGTGGTGCATGGTTTAGGTTTGGATGGCTCTTTCTGGGTAGCTCCGCCCCATCTCACTGGTCGAAAATTTAGCCCCACGTAATATATTAAACATCTGACATGTTCTGACTGGCTGTGATATTTGATGTTCCAGGCAGTGCTTTAAATAGGACGCATTGTACTGATTGCTCCTCCTTGGTCTGGCAGCAGTGATCCCTTGACTCACCTAATATGCTTCCCTGAGACAGGAAGAGATAGTCTGACTTCATGCCAGCTCTTTTGATAATGTCTGTGGTCCTCTGATTAGTGCAGATCTCTAGTCAGTCCTCCCCGGCAGTTTATGTTGCCAAATGCTGATGATTTCGTCAGGAGAGGTAGTCACAATATGACACAGTGAAGTTTGTGAGAATTCATGGCTCTGTCTCCACGCCACTTAGGCTTTTTCTTCTTTTTCAGACTCCGCTCTGGAACTTGCTGTCTAAAATGCAAAGAATGAATGAAAGAGAAATGTGTCAGTAGAAATTATAATAATACCGGATTTAAACTTTGAAGTGCCCCTGTAGTCTTTTATCTTTCACGTATATTATCCTAGTACATCATTATAAAAAGACAAACCCCATATGTGAGATCATAAGTTTTATTTACCTGATAACTCTGACTAATTCATGAAAGGCTCTGTCCACATTCATTGGAGGATCCTTGGCACTTGTTTCAATGTAAGTAATCTAAAGAAATTTTTAAGAAACTGAAATTACTCCAAGAAGCCAATAATACAGTTTCCTTCAGCCTTTAAAAAGAGCAGAAGATCCTTAAACACTCTAAAATGTAAATGTAAATTTAACATTTCAAGTAAGATTTTAAAGGAGAAGTTGTTCACTTGTAGAATAAAAAAATGATGATAATTTACTCACCCCCATGTTATCTAAAATGTTCATGTCTTTCTTTCTTCAGTCACAAAGAAATTCATTTTTTTGACGAAAACATTCCAGGATTTTTCTCCATATAGTAAACTTTAATGGTGGTCAAGAATGAGTTGAATGTCCAAATTGCAGTCCGAAAGGTCACAGAAGTACGTGGTGGAAGTACCGCCCCAGTGTTTACAAAGTGAATGTGCAAAAAAACTCAAACACCTTTTACAAAAAAGGTAAAACAACAATGTTGGATGATTTTGAAGTTGGAGGAGAAAATGAGATGGAGTTTTTCACCTTACTCTACCTTCTTGAACTGATGAATAACACACAGATTAATAACTAAACGCACGTTACCTTTCCAACTTGATTACGCAACGTGTTAAGTCACGGACACGCATCACAGAGCTAGTGCAATAAATAGTATATAAATGTAATTTTATTTAAAAGAAAATGATCGTTTTGCTAGATAAGACCCTTATTTCTTGGCTGGGATCTTGTAGAGCCCTTGGAGCTGCATTGAAACCGTAATTTGCACCTTCAACCCATTGGCCACCACTGAAGTCCATTATATGGAGAAAAATCCTGCTCAAATCTTTTGATAAATATAATAAATGATTATATATACAAGATCAGAATAATACAAAAATATACACTACTGTTAAATCTTACTGTCAGTAAGATTTTAGTTTTCAAAGAAATTAATACTTTTTTTTTTTTTTTAGCAAGGATGCATTATATTTATCAAATGGCTGCTGAACTTCTTTCAAATACATAAAAAAAGTAAAAAAAATAAAAAAAATTAACAATAGTGTATATTTATATTTATTATTCTGTTTATGTGTTTTAGATAGATGCTCCAAAACTGACAAACATAAAGCACCTAACAGTACTAGTAAAAGTCATACTGGTTTGGCATGAGGGTAAGTATATCATCATAGAATTTTCATTTTTGTGTGAACTAGCCCTTTAACCGCTGTCAGTCAACACAAGCACAAAAACCCAAACACTCTAAATTGTGGGCTCACTGACAGTTAAATTCCACTGTTGTTCTACATAAAGTGGATAAACTCACATTATGTTTGGCGGCCATCTCACAGCCCTGTTCATTTGTTACTTTCCTCAGATGCACCAGGTCCACTTTGTTAGCCACCAAAACCATGGGGAAAGATTCCCTGGTGGAGACACAAAACTTGTTAAAAATAAAAAAAGGGAGGAAGGAATATTCTGAGGTGTCAAAAAGTGCTGTGGATTTCTAACCGGTCTTTCACTCTTAGGATGAGCTGGTGAAACCGGTCAACGTGTTCAAAACTGGCCTTGTCTGTCACAGAGAACACAATGAGGAAACCGTCACCAGTCCTCATGTACTGCTCTCGCATGGCGCTGAATTCCTCTTGACCTGCTGTGTCTAAAACTGCAAGGAGCAAAGGTAATGAGGACAAGATAATGACCAGGTCATACAGTGGTCATATTATACACTGAAAAATATAAATATAATATAAAAATATTATATGAAAAATATTTCATTTCTTTCTATATGCCAATAACTTTCTCTATATATTCTACCCATCAGAGTTGTTTTACATTAACCAACTAGTCTTTTGAAAGCAGAATGAAACTTTGTCAAATTATGACACATTACATATTATATTTTAACTTTTTTAATGTTATTAGGGGGTTCAAGTGCGTAGCACTGAAACCTGATTGTAATTGTTAAAATGGCCAAGGATCAGCAATCTCAGCATAAATATGATGCAGACCAAACCGTAAGTCGTAGAGACCCGTCTTTAGTAGCACAGTAGATTTGTAGCAATAGCCATAAATACATTGTATGGGTCAAAATTATCTATTTTTCTTTTATGCCAAAAATCATTAGGAATTTAGGTAAAAATCATGTTTTATGAAGATATTTTGTGTTTTCTACCATAAATATATCAAAACTTAATTTTTTATTTTGAACTTTAATGGTCATTTTTTCAATATTTAGATCTTTTTGCACCCTCAGATTCCAGATTATTGTCCTATCCTAACAAACAATTAATCAGCTTTCAGATGTTCAGGTATAAATCTCAATTTTAAAAAATTTACTCTTATGACTGGTTTTGTGGTCCATCAATAATTATCAAAAGAAAAAGTTGAACTTTCGGTCCTCGGTCGCAAAGGGATGCCAAAACGTTCGAAAGGGACAGGGCTATAACTTTTGAATGGAATGAGATATCTTCGGCCAAACTCACAATACATATGTTAGAGCTGAATCTGAGCTACCGTGAAAAAAGTGGCGAAGCTTGGCCACTTTGTGGTGCTATAAGAGGGAAAATACATAAAAATGGCCACAACCTTAAAGTCTTATTGACTTGAAAATCTGTACACCCTGTCTTGGTCCAAAGTGGCTATTAGGACATTTGCGCATCTCAGAAAACATGGTCACCATAGGCAGATGAACTTTGAGCACCTATCAGACAAGCTTAACGTATATGTTGATCGGAACAAAACTCGATGGGCCTGTTTGACTTACGGCCCTAGAGGTATTTAAAAAATTTGAAAGAAATCTGCCACTGGGTCAGATGAAATTTTTTAAGAGGGTAAACAAATGTATATTGCATTTTTTCAGACATCATACAACAGACCTCTTCATTCTAATCAACTATGCCTCAAGAACCACTGTTGTCAGTCAAACCGTTTGTTAAAAACCTACTTTTGTTAACTAGTCCTAGGTTTTTCGCTTAATCTGGAAAAAAACACTGCAGTGCAATTCTCTGGACTGAAATTATCAAAAAACAAACAAACAAACAAAAAAAACTATGTTGAAATTTACCCTTTGGGAAGCTATACGGTCATTTCATAGACTATAAAAAAATGAACATTGCATTTCTACTTCCATTGACTATATAAAACTGAAGCCAAAGCATCTCAGTATGGCTGCTGTCATCTTGGGGGAAATTACAAACTCCCGCAGACCCAATCGCAAGATCACAATCATAAATATACTACCTATAAGGCAATCCTTTTAGAAAAAACAAACATTTGCACATCCACCAGCATTATAAAAACTACCTCAAATGATGGAAACCACCTTTGGGAAAAAAATATTTTAGGTGTAATTTGATTTTTTAGTTTGTCTCATGTCCCATTATTAGATTACATGGAGAGGGTGGGTTGATGACCTATACTGCAGCCGGACGCCTGGGGACGATACAGACGCTCTGGCTTCATTTTTCAGGTCGTTTAGAAAAGGGGCCTGTCCAAAAATGCCCAAAAGCCTATAAAGCCTAAACAAAAACTCAAACCTGGTGAGCACAGGCGACAGGTGATTCTAAACAAGCATGAAAGGTTTTAGGGAGATCGGACTACAGTTGGTACTATAACAGTTAAAAAGGATTTAAAAACAGTCATAAACGTTAAAGAAACCTCATATTTCCATGGTAAATGACCAGGATTTGGCAAAAATGCTTTTGTAATTTAATCATTGATTGCTAAAGAATATGTAATGTCTTTTTTCATATATGCTTAAATGTCTTAAAGCAAGTGAACCTCGCTAATAGCTGCTTGCTTCCTTTATTCTTTTTAATATCTAAACCAGACTGACTTCAACCAGTTATAATCCATATAAAATTGCTGAAGTAGGTTTTGGCTGGATTTTCCATTAGGCATGATTTTTGTTGAGCTGTAATGAAGCTAAAAGCTTGATATAGGCCTACTGATAAGACTGCAAATTCACATAATAGTATGGTAGCACTAAAAGCATGAATATTACTTGTAATGTGGAAAAATACTACACATAATGAGGTATTGACACGTACCATCCAAAATAGCCCACTGGCCATCGATCTCTGTGTGTTTCAAGTAGGAGTCTTCAATAGTAGGATCGTAATCTGGCACGAAAATCTTTTGGAAAAACTGGATGGTAAGAGCACTCTTTCCCACACCTCCGTCTCCCACAACCACCAATTTGTACGTCGGGAGGTTGTCGCTAGGGACCGCACTGGTTGCCATGATAACAGCTACACCTGAGGAGACAGAGGAGGACGTTATTCCTGATCATTATTTAGGCCTAAGCATAAGCTAGCAGCCTAAGCTAGTGTTTTATATGAAATAAAGATGCTAAAAGTACTGATGAAAAGTTCAAATGAGGTTTCTTGTGGTTTGGGAATAGTTCTGCAGAGAGCTAATTTAGTATAAAGGGATGCATTGCAAAGGATATGGTCTAGACGCAGACGGAGCGGTTCTTTGTAATTGCTGTTATTTTCTGCAGTACACAAGCCTTGAATCTTCCAAACCCATGTCTAGTTTATTTTTTATTACAGTCTAAAAATACAGTAACAAATATAAATTAAATGAAGCTCCATGAAGTTCCTAGGAGAATGTAAGGGTGAGAATTAGATGTTAAAATGGTGATGATATTCATATATTTATTGTAAAAGATTAAAAAAAATTTGCCTTGTAAATGTGTCTTTAAATACAAAAAGTATCAGAAGAAAACATTAAATATAGAAAAGCTACCTCACTTTAAAAAATAAATAAATAATGTACAAACACTTATATTTAATTTTATGGCAAACAATGTACAACAAATAACAAGAGAACATAGACTGGTTGTGTAAAACTATTTACCAAGATTCTTAAGCAAGTGCCTCATTGTTATTGTGTACAGACTTATGGTGAAATAACCATTTTAACCTAAAAGTTGTATGATTTAAAAAAAAAACACACATTTTCTTACCTAAAGAGACAACTCTAGCAGAGCGAAGAGTTTGAAGGACTCAGCTAGGCTAACGAAGAAGTGTTTAGCCGGCCCGTGAGCAGGGCAATGTGTGCTATTCAGGAGGAAAAGTCTGTCAGTGGGTGACGGCCACCCCTTCCTGCGGCCCACAATGTGAGGAAGGAGTGAACTTCCTTCCTAATTCCACCAGGCCTGGATATTTGAGTGATCTCGCTTTCATAAAGGAACTATGAGACACCTCTCGACCAAACACACCCATAAGAAAGACCTCAAACTGACCTCTTAAGATCACAGTTCATGTACTGTAGTTGCAGGCAATAGGCAGAGTTCATTCAAAAATGAAAACGGTTATTTATGTTGTTCTATATGACTTTCTTTCTTAAGTGGAAAGGGTTTTTTTCTTTAATGTTTTAACTCAAATTTCTTCAACAGCAAGTAGATTCAAAATAGTAAAGTGCTATGAACTTATTACTGTGAGCTTTGTTTTTGAAACAAATAAAACTGAGAAATAATCACAGGGTGTTATACCAAGTTAAAATGAATAGATAACTATAAAGTTTTGACTTTGTCTTTTCACACTAAATCTTTTGAAATGTCAGAATTAAGACATACAAAGAAGATACTGGGATAAAAAGTTTGACTTTTGGTCAGTTACAACGATGTTTTTTTTTCTCTCTCTCTCTCTTCTGCTCACCAAGCTTGCATTTCTTTGAAACAAAGTACAGCAAAACCATATTATTATGTTGAAAACTGCTAAGTAAAATTTTTTTCAGGTTCCTTTGATTAATAAAAATTTCAGAAGAACAGAATTTATCTAAAACAGAAATGTTTTGTAACATTATAAATGTCTTTATCATCACTTTGGATCAATTTAAAGCATCCTTGCTAAATAAAAGTATTAATTTCTATAATTTCTTCTCTGGATCTTTCTATTCATCAAAGAATCCTGAAAAACAAAAATGTACTTGACTGTTTCAAATATTGATAATAATAATAATAATAATAAAAAGTTTCTTGAAAAGCAGATCAGCATATTAGAATGATTTCTGAAGCATCATGTGACACTGAGGACTGGAGTAATGATGCTGAAAATGTAGCTTTGATCACAGAAAAAAAAAACATTTTAAAATATATTCAAATAGAAAACAGTAATTTTAAATAGTAAAAATATTTCACAATTTTACTGTTTTTGCTCTATTTGAACTAAATAAATGCAGGCTTAGTGAGCAGAAAATACTTCTTTAAAAACATTGCCTTGCAACATATGCCTTTCGTATTAATAAACAATTTTAACTTGTTAAACTGTCTTTTATGCTAACACAGAACAGCTTTGTTTATCGTATTCTTTGAAGTCTTTTATTTAAAAAAATGTGTTGGAACCAGACCATTTAACTTCTTTAATGTTATTACATGTATCATTTATTTTCTAAATGTATTATTATATCACTTATATATACCACCCAGCTGTAAAGCTTTATTTTGTTTTCTCTTTATAATTGCTCTTACTCAGAAGTTTCCTGCGCCCTTCTCTACATCAGTGATGACGTCACTTTAAACGCGGCGTAATGACGTATTCCGTTAGATCAGTCACTCAATTCGGAGTTATCTTATTTAATAACACTTATGATAATTATAAACAATGCCAACCTGAATCCGACTGAGTATAAAGTGATATTCGTGAAAGGTTTATGTCTGAAATTACACATTGGAGTGTGATTCTGAGCACTGCTAAATGACAATGATCATCAAAAACCATCTTCAAACTCTGGCAGGAAACTTACCAGTGATGGGTTGGTTGATTTACCAAGTGTGCAAAAATCCCGACTCCTCCTCGACATCCCTGTATATAAAAATAATCAACAGGCTCTTAGTAAAACAGGGTCAGCCCTTCAGTTTAAATGAAAAAATTAAGATATTTTCCTCCGCCCTTATGAAATTACAGTGTAACAATCTTCACATCGCAACTGCTGATGCTATAAATAGAATGGTTTCGACGGGGTGGATGCGTTTCTGTGGCCAACTTTTATAGTGTTTACAATGTGTTATTTAACTAGCGGCTTTACACATATCATACAAACAAGCGTGAATACATTCACAGAACTTTTTTTTCTAAAACACCATCTTCTTCAAAATTCGTACATCGTCAAATAAACGGAAGAATGTTCCCCACAAGTGCAAATGGACTGTTCCTCTGTATGAAGACTCATCATCACTTTTAAAGCCGCAGCTAAGTTTATTACTGTACGATTTAGAAGATGATGTATGAGATGAAAAACTAAATTATATTTGAAAGGACAATAAAATAACTTCATATTTTGTCTATTTATCTGAAGAAGACGACGTTTGACAGATGCAATTGTAACTTTTTCATTGTTTTTAAAAACAAAAGGCGTAGGGTTTGCATTTATCACATTTAAAAATATGAGGATGAGCAACAGAAAAAAAACAAAAAACTTTATAATAACCTTCACGCCCGATCGGTGATCTAACATAAATGTGAAATGAATCTGTGATACTAGAGTAAATAGTGCCTGTTTTGAAAGTGTACTTCTAGAAGCCGATCAAGTTCACTGCATAGGGAAAGAACGGCTCTCGACTTCTGTTTTGTTTGAGACAAAAAGTTTTATTCCTCCAGGAGGCGCTCGGTGGCTCAAAATCGTTCATACAGGACATACAAATAGCCAATAAAGGACGCCGATTGCCACTCATTTATAAATGCGAAGTGAAGAGTTTGTGATTTGTATTTTATTTTCGGACATGTACTTCATTTGAATTTTAGTGGTACGAATTACGCATTCTATTCTAATCATTATTGTATTTCTATAGAGTCCGCAGATCGTCTGTGTTGTCGTAAAACTGTCGTAAAGAGTTTTAGCAGTAGATTTTCATAACAGTCAACGTGCTGTCCTTGTGAGAATGAGCACGAAGTAGCAAGTAAGTAAATACTTATGATTTATGATTTTAAATCGATATTTTGTCCACAGTGTTTATGTTTAGGATTTTATTCGAAAATGCAGAGTTTGTTCAGTAAAAGAAGGGCTTGCGAGACATGAAGAAATTAAAATGTGCAGCATATATTTTAAAGCAAAAAGCATTTATAAACTATTTTAATATGCACTACAAGTCAACAGTAAGGTTATTAATGTTTTTTTTAAAGAATTCTCTTCTGCTTACCAAGTCTTCATTCATTTGATCCAAAATACAGCAAAAACTGTATATTTTTACTGTTTAAAATAACTGCTTTCTATTTTAATATATTATGAAATTTAATTTATTCCTGTGATCAAAGCTACATTTTCAGCATCTTTACTCCAGTCTTCAGTTTCACATGATCCTGCAGAAATCATTCTAATATGCTGATTTACTGTTTAAAAAACGTCAGCATTTACCTGAAATAAAAAGCTTTTGTAACGTTATATACTATACCATACAAAAGATTGGAGTCACTATATATATCATCAGAGAAACCTGAGCAAATTTTACTCATCTGTTTTTAACATAATAAAAATAATAAATGTTTGTTTGAGCAGCAAATCAGAATGATTTCTGAAGGATGATGAAGTTTTTTAAAAAAAAATATATTCAAATAGAAAACCTAAATATTATAGTTATTTAAAATAGTAAAAATATTTAAAAATGTTACTGTTTTTGCTGTACTGCAAAAGAGAACTCTAAAAAAAACATTACAAATCTTTTGACTGGTAGTGTAGTTTATTTGAGGAATCATTTTTATATATGCATGGTAGGTTAATAATGAGATTTGATAACATTTAATGTGAAATGTAAAGATTATATAATTTATGATTAATAATATATCATTTTGTCATTTGTGTTGACAGTTTAGTCAGGTGTTCAAAAGCAAGAGAAGAGATGGCTTCGCCTTTTCTGAGACTCTCTGCATTTATTCAGAAGCATCGCACACCACTGCTCCTTGTCGGCTGTGGAGGGATATTTTCGGCCAACATTTTCTATCACATTTTCCCAAATCATACATATAGAAAAGTATACCAGGCCTGGCACAAAGGAGAACCAGCCAGCCTGTCGGAGAAGCTTGAGAATATCTTTCAAGAGGTGCTGAAAGATTCTGCGGTCAGCTTCCCTAAAAACTTCAGTGCTTTTGCTGCCTTCGGCTTTCACCCTGTAGGGGCAGGTGTTCCGTGGCTTCCCTCTGGAGCACATATCGGCATCCCAGCCAACTTCAACAGCACCACTGATGATCCATCGGGTATCACCAACCGCACTATTCTCATTAATGGCAAAGAACTGGAGTGGGACAGCAATTCAGGTGCTGCTCTCAAAAACTCTCTGGTGTTCTCTACAGAGGCACAAAAGTTTGCTATAGCCCGAGAAGTGGCCCGACTAGGGACTGGGGGTCCTGTGTTGCACGCTGCTGTAGCTCCAGCATGTCTGGCAGGGGCTTGTATATATAGCGTAGCCCTCAAGCAGATCTTTAGGCTCCATGCTGGGTCCATCTTCTTCAGAGCTGGGATTAATGTGGTTGCTGTGGGTTTAGGAGTTGTGTCTTATATCCTGACTACTGATGCTCTGAGCCAGTGGTTGGACTACAGCTCGGACCGCCGTGCGGCAAGTCTGTCAAGCAATTATGCAAAGGGTGGCTTAGAGTTCTATGACAAAATCTTAACACGAAACAAGACCCTGCGCTCTCTAATGGGCTTAAAAGGGGAAGAGATGTACGCCCCCAGTGGAAATTTGTTTCCTGGACATCTGCTGCAACTCAGACATGCTCCTTACACATCTAGACGGGATAAGATTTTAAATCTTTTGAAAAATGAGAAAGTATGAACTCTCTGAATAAGTTTTAAAGCATATATTTGCTAAGTTTAGCTCTTGGATCCTACCGTGTGAAAATCATACTGCGATACTGCATTTGTATATCAGACTGTATATGTACACCACTGGATAACTTGTCTTCCTTTTCTCACAAATAAAACAATTTAACTTTAGTCCATCATGTTGTATTCTGCATCTGTCAAACATAGTTTACATAGGCTATATATTATGAATGCCATACACATTTATGTATGCTATCACAGTGACATTTTTGCCATTAGTAGTAGTAGAAGTAAAATGTTCAGTTGTTTGCGGTTGGATTTTTAAATATGTTTGCTGATGACACATGCCTCCATAACAGCCATAGTGCAAGTGACTGTCAGCCAAAGAATGGATGCCAAAAAGATGTTTGAAAGGCAATCTTGCTCAAGCACACATTGGGTGTGGACATTTCCCAGTCTTTACATACTCATTTTGTAATGACATTTCCAGTAGGTTTAGCTTTCTGCAGTTTACTGTAATTCCTCATGGTTTTTCCCCCTTCAGCTAATAGCTATCCAACTGA